>VZTZ01038362.1:267398-363648 GCA_013400955.1 Drymodes brunneopygia | reverse complement strand
CCCCCCCCCAAGCATTTTCACACCTGGAGAAGGCACCTCCCCTCCCATTTGCCAGGCTCACTTTCAGCACCTCTCCTCCTTCCTATTGTCACTGCAGGTGACACTGAGTCCCCTTGTGGAAGCAGCAGCTGAAGGCAGGAGGGATAAACCTGCTCTTCCATGGATGAGTCTTCCACAGGCAGTGCCTTCCATGGCAGTGATCCATTCATGGAGCGCATGTTCCACCCTGGAACATCCCTCCCTTCTCCTCCTCCTCTGAACTGCTGCACACACTGGAGCAGTGCTGGGCCCCCGAGCCCTGGGTGCCCAGTACCTGCCTTGGACACCATCCTACAAGCACCAGATGATTCAGGCTGGAGAACATCTCAGCAGATGTCCAGTCCAGCCACCTGTCCAGAGCAGTGTGAGCCCTGAGCCCAGTCCGGGTTACTCAGGCCTTGGAAACCTCTGTCTATGAAGGCTGGCTCCACTGCTCAGCTCTTTCAATCAAGCAACTACTCAGGCCCTAAGCCTCTACTCTCTCTTGAATTTAGATTACAAACTGAGAGGGTCAGGAAAGCTTTTGAGGAAGCTCATAATTTTTTGGCAATTTGCCGGTTCTGCCCTGTCACCCACCTTTCTGACATTTACCTGCTGGCCCACAGCATGCACAATGTTCTATCACTGGTCAGGTCATGCTCTTTGGAAAGTTCCAGGACCAAAGCTTTGTGCCCAAGCTTAGAAAATGAGTAAATTCTTCACTGTGGGTTTTTTCCCCAGCTCTCATTTGTTCCTGTTGCTCCTCTGATTTGAGGATGACCCTCCACACAGCTGCTGGGGCTCAATCCTTGCTCACAGCAGAACTTGCTGTTTCTGCACACTGCAGCCCAGGAGAAATCCCAGCCTTGTGGGATATGAAATGACTCCAAGTGCTGCTGGTCCTGAGCCAAATCTTCCCCCAAGGGATGTGTTCATCCTGGTCCCAAGGAAATGCCTTGCTCTGGGTTGGGATGGGCTGTGCTTCAGCAACTACAGCAAGGACATCACAGAGCATGGAGCCTTGAAATCCTGTGTGTTCCCCTGCTGTGAATAACCCAAGGAAAGAGGCACAGGTGCTTGGCTGTGTTGGCAGAATCACAGTTCCCTGTCTGCCCAGTCTGAGAGGTCTCAGGGCTGTGTCTGAGCCAAAGTCCTCTCCATGACCCTGCTCAGGAGATGTTCTTAGTGTGTGTGCACTAACTGCTGCTCTTTGGAGCAAGAGACAGGATCATCCCAGCTACAGACCCACAAAGTCTTCTTTAATGGGCTTCTTTATGGGATGGAAACAGCTCTAGAGCAGCAGGGACAAAACCAGCCATGGGGTTGGATGAGAGCCCTTCTGCCACAGGACCCTCCCCACGGGACTCCCAAAATCATCATGGTGCTGGAGTGCAGTGAGAGGAGGTCCAGCACAACCTCACTGCCATTTTCTATTAATTTCTGTTCATTTTAACCTCCATATGGGACTGAGAAGAAGGCAAAGACTCCAACAGGAATAAGGTATTCATAAATGTATTGGTCCTTCAGGCTCGTGGAGTGTAAAATACAGTGAGCAGGATACACCTGGCACAGCACTGGGAAATGGCTCCAGTTACAGCTCGTGGTGTTTGTGGTGCTGCTGTGCTGCAGAGGACAGTGCCATGAGCCACCTCCCACCATGTCCTTGTACCTGTCAACCTTTGGACTCCTTGTACAATGTTGAGACTATGCCAGGAATTGTAGAGCTGCAGAATTGCCATGGAATTGATGGATTTTATAAAATATGTGTAGGTCAGTACCACCCCACTGAGGTGTTTTCCTACTGTGGGAAGACAAACCAAGCAGTAATTCAGGCAAATCTCCTTCCTAAAGGAGCAGGCAGAGGTGGATACAGTAAGACCCCTTCCTACTCCAGACAGGATACAGAAAGAGAGAACTTAGGACACTCCTTTCTTTCCATTTCCTGCTCTCACTGCTCCCACAGCCTTGCTGACATCCCCAAACCTCTCACGTGCCAAGGAACACCTTTCTCTTCAGGAGTGAATCTGTACCTGTTCCAAGTGTTTTCAAGCCAAAACCAGCAAAAACTGGTCCAGGCTGGTGCCACTGATAAGGGAGCCACCAGCCTCCAGCACAGCCTCAAGAAGCAGCTCCAGCCTGGTCATGTTGCTGGTGTGGGAGGCAGCAGCCTGCTCCAGGACCTGGATCCAAGTGCCATGGAAAGGGATAAGGGAGCTCCCAGCAGGGCAGGAGGACTTGTAGGAATACTTACCTGGGGCTTTGAAAAACGGGGCTCTGTTTTTCTTGCCTGGGAACATTTGTGTGGCAGGCCTAGACCTTAAAAGACCCTGTCCTTTCATGAAGGGCCAACTTCCCAGCTCCCTGCCATGTGTCCTTCCCCTGGAAGGATGGGAAACACATACCCTGAAAGGTTTCAGGGAACCAGCTCTGCTGGGAGATCTGTGAGACAATGGTGGGAGGAACAGGGCCTTCAGCCCCGTGTAAATTCTGGTGGGTGCCTGCTGAAGGCCTCTGGTTCAACCCCTCACTCACAGCAGGACTGTCACCAACTGCAAGGCCCCATCCCAGGGTGACGTTTGGTGGGACAGGACCACTGGGGGGGAGGAGCTCTGAACATCGTTGTCGTGGGGTGATTTTATAACGATGCTTTATTCCCTAACTGTGCTTTATGCCCAGGAAACGGCTGCTGTAGCTTTAGGCTGGACCTGGGGGTTGGGGTGGGAAGCCTTGGGCTCCTGCGTGGTTTTGGTTCCATCTCTTTCTCTGCAGTGCTCCGGACAAGCCGGGCGGAGGGCGCTGCTTTGTTCCTTTGGTCGGATTTGTTTTTTGCTAGCTTGAAGCCATAAGTTTTTTTCCCCTTCCCCTTCCCCTGGAGGCTGTACCCGGAATCCCCTCGGCTTTTTTTTTTTTGTTGTTGTTGTTGCTGTTTGTTTGGTATTTTTGTTGGTTTTTTTTACCTTTTCTTGTTTTCGGCTTGCTTTGTTTTTCTTTTCAGCCCTTCCCGGGAGGCAGCGGGACCGCCCCAAACCCGAGATCTCAGAGGAGCTGAACCAACATGAGAAAGAAAAGCCACCAACTTGGGCTGCTGCGAGGAGAAGACCCACGCCAGAAACCCAACAGGCTCCCAGCTGCTGTGTGAATTCTTTTCTCCCCCCTTCCCAGGGACAAAGAAGGGCAGCCACCATTCTTTGCCTCTCGGCCACGCGGCGAGGTTGGGGTGGGGTGTACGACTCAATTTTTTTTTTTTTCTGTGCTTTGCTGGTATCTTCATTTGTTAATAAACAGTTGTACTTTTTTTTTCACTTTCATCCCCTGGTATCCATTTCTCTCAGTGGCAGAAGAAAACAGAGTTATTGAAGCCCTTTCTCCTTAGAGGAAACTCTCATTCCAGGGCATTTCCTCCTGAAATTTGTCTCCAAATCCAAGACCACTGTCTATCAAAACTTTTGTGATACCCAGAGCTGGTAGAGAACATGCATAGGAGATCTGGCCAACCCTAAATCTGCCTTGGATATCTTCCACCACAATGTTCACTCTGCTGATTTCAGATCTGGAAACTCACACCCCTCAGGAGGTTGTGTGAAGGGATTCCAAGGCTGGTGGGGAGATATAAGACAGAGGAGCTTCCATGGAAAAATGTTTATTGCTTACAATTGGCCTCTAATGCCAGGGATTACCAGATAAAGCTCTCCAAGCTGCAGCCAGGGATGAAAGTGCTAATTATCACTCAGTGCATCATTAACAAACCCCAGTAAAGCTGGGAAAAGTTCAACTCCCTTTCTCTCAGTGGCAGAAGAAAACAGAGTTATTGGGAGGGGACAAGGTTCCCCAAGCTGGGACAGTAAAATCCCTGATAAAATTCATCCCAAAGCTGATGCACTTCCTGAGACTCACACAAGGTCAGAAGAGCTCTGTCCCATGAGGGAGACACTCTGGGATGGGTCTGGAGGGGCAGTTTGGGAGCTGGCAAATCCATTTGCTCTCTGATGGAAACACCTGTAACATAGAGGCAAGGTGGGAAGTGACATCCTTCCCCTCTCCTGCCCCCTCCCAGGGTATCAGCTGAGACCATCCCATGATCCCTCCCCACATCCCTGTCACAGAGCTGGGATTGGGGCAGCCTGGAAGGGGCACTTGGGGTCTGTCAGCAGCAGAGGAGGGCTGGACCTGCAGCCCCTCACCCAAGCTGGGTAACCCCAGGAAGGAGCAAGGGAAGGAACAGGACCAGCCCCAGCCCCTTCCCCACTCAGACATGGGTCTCAGTGCCCATGGGGTCAAACACGGAGTGGGATGGAGATATTTGGGAGGGCAATGGGACAGCTGGGTTTCTGTTCTGTATCTCTAAGGACACATGGAAACCTGTGACACTGGCAGGAGCTGAAAGGAGCTGTTTGGGACTAGAAGTAGAGATGATCAAGTACCCAAAGCAAGATGCTCTTCCTGTCATGTGCCACAGGAGGTCCAGACCATGTCCAGGGACTTGTTCCCCTCCTGCATGATGGCTCTTGGAAGGGGCAGAGGGCTGAACACTCAACGCAATTTCTAAATGAGGATTTCCTCAAAGTGTGGCTGAAACCCCTCTATTTTCAGCTTCCACTGGGATGATGTGTGGCTCCTGCTGAACTCTGCCTCCATCTCCTGGCAGTCCTTTCACTTGACCCTGAGCTGTCTCCATCATGAGATATGAAACTGGTCAGTGTTGTGGGTAGCAGCACCTTCTCCTTCTCTCAAAATGGGTAACTTCCAAATAGAGCTGGAGAAATAGATCCTTCTTGCAAATATATCTAGAGCCAAAGGCCACAGCAACCTCTGTGCTCATCAAGGTGGAACTAATCAGAGGGGGTCCCTCCTTCCTTCCTCCTGTCATTCCCTTCAAGCTGCTCTGTCATGGGCCGTTCAGCTGTGGCAAAGATTCCTGGGCAAGGATCCACAGGATGGGCTTCATCACAACAGAGCACCAGCTCAACCCCACCTGCAGCACTGTCCTTGTCAGGGAAGAAGACACAGGGCTGATGGGGACAGCTCTGGGGCAGAGTGACTCCTGGCTACAAGCACCACATCTGTCCTTCTGGCTCCAGTGGGTCAGGCAGAAATCTTCCTTGTCCATCCCCAAAATCAGGTCCCTGCCCAGGAAGGTACCCACTCTTTCCTCACTGCACTTCCCAGCCCTGAGAGAGGCAGCTGATCCAGCACTCAACACCTGCTTGCACAAGAGGTGATGGGTGCTCCCCTTGCCCCCACCTTCCTCCCCTCTGGTGACCTGGATCAAATGACTCATCCCTAATCAAGGGATCCATCTCTGCAGAGGGAGTGAAGCAGAAGCTGCCCAAGGAAGAGGGCTGACAGGGTGCTGACAGTGGGAGAAGAAACTCCCTGGAAAATGTGTAGTGTTCCCTGGAAACTGTGTGATGAAATACTCACCTTTACTACCTGCAGAAATACCCAGAAAATGTAAAATTTAAAAAGGAGGAAAAAACACAAACACCCAGTTGTAATAACAGCCTCTTCCTATATGCAGAGTGCTGGGTGAGGGGTAAACCAAGAAGTTTTCTCACACTTCCCAGGATATGATCTCATCACTCCAGGGAAGAGGAGCATCCCCCTGCTACAATCATGCCCCATTTCCATCCCTGCTGGGGACAGATGAGAGAACCAGAGCATTTCTGGAAGGTCCCCTGCCCTCCTTGCACACAAACCCTGTGTTGCTGGTCACCTTTAGAGAAGGAGGGGAACTCCCTCCCCCTTGTTTTGTGTCCATGTGACCACCCCTAATGATTTGCTCTGTTTGCTATGAAGTCCACATCTCCCTCTGCTTTGCAGAGGCTGTCAGAGCTGGAGCTGGTGCCACATCCCCACCAGGAGCTCCACAGCACAGCTCTGCACACACATTTCCCAGCCACATCACCCTTGCCACCCTTTGATTTTTTTAAACAACTCCTGGGGAGGGATTCAGTGTTCAGACTGGGTCAGATCAGGTGGAGATTTGAGGGGAAATGGCAAAGTCTTTGCCCAAAAAATGCCTTTATTTCCTGTTGGACATGAGTGAAAACTTGTTTTTACCTTCCTCTGCCAAGGGTGGGGGGATGTATCCAGCCAGCTCATTCACTGGGATGCAAAAAGGAAATAGCAAGGGGATGGCTGTGCCAGTTTCAGAGGGAACACCCCAAAGGTGGGTCAGGAGAGTGTTTCTGCCACACTGGTCCTTCTCACTATCAATACAACCTTCTTCAGCCAGCTGAAATACAGCCAAAGTACTGGAGCAAACCCCAAAAGCTTGAATTTCCATGATCTCCATGGCGTGGCCAGGTTCCAAACCTGAGCATCTTCTGCATGACAGGGCTGGGAGCACCTCTAGACACCTTGCCCTGGTCAGGACCTTCTCGGGGAAACTCCCCCAAGGATGGAGTCAGGAGCAGGGTCCCCCGGAGGCCACGCAGGCACAGCCCGTGCTCGGTGACCTCAGCTGGGAACCTTCACCAGGCAGGGCAGATCGAGGGCTTTGAACACTTCTGGTCCCACCAGGGTCCAGAGGGGCCTGGCAGCCCCAGGGTCTTCATGCCATATGGGACTGGACTTTTTACCGTTCTGCAAGAAAACTCAAGGAGAAGAAGGCAAACCCTTTCCAGGGCTGTGGCAGCCCGTAGCTCCCCTGCCTGCCCCGGTACTCAGCAGGAGAGCCGGAGCGGCCGCTCCGCTGTGCTCAGGCTGGGTGATCCAACCATCTTTGGAGGCGGGCACTCTAAAAAACACGGGGAGAAACACAGCCGTGACTCCACGGCAGTCTGGCTCCTCGCCTGCAGCTTTGGCAGGAAGTGCGGGCAGGCGGGCAGGCAGCATCCCGGCTCATCCCGGCACATCCCGGCGCATCCCGGCGCTTCCCGGAGCATCCCGGCGCACGCCGCAGCTCCCAGCCCGGGACCGTCGGCAGCGGAGGTAGGCTCTGGTGGGGAAGGGGATGGGGGTGTTTCTGCTGCTGCTGCAGGGATAGCCCCCGTTCCCGGGGGATGCTGAGCAGCCCTTTTCCATGGTCAAGAGCTGTGATAAAAACAGCGTTTGGTCTCCCAAGCAGCGTGCCACGGTTGTCCCCAGCTGGCTCCGGGGTGGCTGGCACAGCGCTGCCGGGGACGGGCAGCTCCTCTGTGCCCGCCGGGTTATTCCCGATTCCTCGGACGATGTGGAGTTCACCCCACAGGGGCTCAGGGAAGAGCAGCCGGATGGGCTCAGCAGTGTTTGTGCCGTGATTCACCCAGAGCCCCGAGCACAGCAGGGAGCGCGGGGGGGCCGGGCTGCTGGATAAGGAGCTGAGCTGGGGAGGGTGCGAGCAGGGGAGATTTCGGGGATGGAGAACACAGGAGGGGAGTGAGCGGACCAGCAGTATTTGCCTGTCTTGCTGTCCCTCTTTGGGGTCAACCTGAGCAGTGCAGCAGTTGCCCTGGTGGCTCCAACCCGGCTTTGCTGTGGGCTGTGCGCTGGGACGATGAAGGGAGACACCTGAAGGCATGCCCAGTGTGGGATTGCAGTGCCCACAGGCTCCGGGATGCACACACAGCCGTGCCAGGCACAAGCAGAATGCTGGCAAGGGGGCAGGAGACAGTTCTGTGGAGAGGGCTGGTTGGAGTAGAAGTGTGGAGAGGATTTTTTCTCCACTGTCTCTCTGGGTGCCGATTTTGAGTCTTTCTATCTTGCTAGATGACGCTGTGGGATGGCTCCTACCCCTTCTACCCTGGAGCCAATGCCTGCTTCCCCTTTGACACCACCCGGGCTGTCATTGTCACCGTGTTCCTCTCCGTGCTGCTCATGTTCATCATCATCCTGCCAGGGATCCGGGGCAGGAGGGTAAGTGGAGGGGCAGGGGGAGTTCAGCCCTCTGGGCCCTGCCTGTGCATCCCACATTCCTCCTCCTTCCCTGCCTGGATAACAGAGCTGGCAAGCAAACCTGCCTGCAGGCTCATGGCCAGACCTCTGGGGTCTCTAGGCAGCCACGGGGCTGAGCTCCAGCCCATCCCAGCAGGAACACCATTCCCAGAGACACCAAACTCCACCACCCCAGATTTCTGAGGAAGCTAGATCTCATCTTGGCTGGATTTCTCTGTGAACAAGCCAAAATGATTTCACCAGAGTGGAATAGCAGGGTGAGGCTCAAAGATCTCACCCCACCTTCCCAGAAACCTCAGTAAAAGAAGGAGGTGTGTACTGGGCATGTCCCAGCACTGCTTGCAGGGCTCTGTGTGGCCAACAGACCCTGCTGTGAGCCACAGGGTGCTTGTTGTGTGCCTGGCTTTGCAGCAGGGCTGGTTGAGGGGCTTCTGCCCCCCAGGAGACTCTACAAATGCCTGGTCACTCCTTTTGACTACAGTTGTGGCCATGAGGTGCAAATTGCAGCTGGAGACTGTTAGAAGAAATGTCTCCACCCTCCTTCCCAAGAAAAGGGACGTCACAGCTTTCTCCAAGGGGCTCTTTTCATCTTCTTCCTCTGTCTGGATCTCCCTGCTGCCTCCCCCCACCACAGTAGGGATGCCCCAGCCACAGGGGTACCCCATGCCACCCACCCACAGAGCTCATGGGATGGCTCCCCAGTGGAGGGACAGGTCTATTTCTCATCACCTGATGTTTCTAAATGATGTGCTTGGTGCTGAGGTCCCCATGGCAAAATCTGACTGAGACCTGTCCCTGCACTCTGCTCATCCCTTACAGCGACTCTTCTGGTTCCTGCGCTTGGTGCTGGGGCTCTTCACGGGAGCTGTGGTGCTCAGTGAGTCCTGGGATCCTGGGGGGAAGCTCGTGGATGCCCAAAACATGAAGGGGAAAAGTGGGGGAGGGTGAATAGATCAGTCAAGGGCCAAGTCCAGCCTGTAGGATGAGTTCATGGGGAAGATGGACACGTCTTGTGTCTGGGAGTTGGTTCCAGCAATTGGTGGAAGGCACCGATCTGCCTCCAGTCTGAAGGCTGGTGGTCGTATCCAGGGCAGTCACCAAAATCCAAACACCAACTTCCAGGGAATTCAGGCAGGTGCTTTGATGAGAAGCAGTGCCCAGACAGTGCCCACACATCAGCCCCACTGCCACCAGGGCTAGGATCTGCACTGGGGCTGGAGAGAAACCAACCCAGGTGGGGCTTTCAGGGCCATGGGTCGGGGTTGATATTGAGGAAGGACATGGAGGACAGGCCAATAGCCCAGCCCTGACCTTGGTATGGGGCAGGTGATGCTCAGACCATGGTGACCATCCTGGCAGGTGCTTCCAGCACCAGACATCTTGCTGCCAGGCTGGAACTAACCCCTGAAGTCTTCACAGCTGTGCAGTTCACCAGAGACTGGGAGACTGGCTGGGTGCAGGCAAACACCTCCTACAAGTCCTTCAGCCACGTCCAGGTGAACGCGGACATCGGGCTGCACATCGGCCTGGCGGGGGTGAACGTCACACTCAGGGGTGAGTGCATGTCCCCATCTGCATCTCTGGAGTGCTCATGGCCCCAGCAGCTCTACAGCTGCTCGGCAGGGGCCCTTGGTCTGTCTGGAGGCTCCTGGGGCCCTGCTGTGCCCACGCTCCTGGCTGGCAATGCCCAGGTGCTGGCACAGCAGGAGCTCAGCTCGTCCCTTTTCCTGCAGGAAACCCAGTGAACCAGATCAACGAGACCATCAACTACAACGAGCACTTTCCCTGGAACTTTGGAGCGGATTATGACCGCAGCTACAGCGAGGGGCTGGAGAAGGGGCTGCCCAGCCCCATCCTCTACGTGGCAGAGAAGTTCAGCAGGCAGAGCCCCTGTGCTGTGCACAGGCAGTACCGCATCGCCGGGCACTACGCCTCCCTCACCCTCTGGTGAGTTACAGCCAGGGGTCAGCCCATGCAGGGGAGAGCTGGGAAGAGCCAGGGACAGCAGAGGGAGCTTTATGGAGCCAACCTCAGCAGTGAAAGGCCGTGCCAAAGCCTTGGCTTTCTGCAGAATCTGGGGTTCTCATGATGCCTGGCCTGTCTTAGATTCACAGCATTGTGGAATCATGGAGTGATTTGGGTTCAATGGGATCTTAAAGCTCATCTCGTTCCAACCCCCTGCCATGGGCAGGGACACCTTCCACTATCCCAGGTTGCTCCAAGCCATGTCCAGCCTGGCCTGGAACACTTCCAGGGATGGGGCAGCCACAGCTGCTCTGGGCAACCTGTGCCAGGGCCTCCCCACCCTCACAGGGAGAAATTCCTTCCCAATATCTCATCTATCCCTGCCCTCTGGCAGTGGGAAGTTATTCCTCCTTGTCTTGTCCCTCCACCCCTCGTCCCAAGTCCCTCTCCAGCTCTCTTGGAGCCCCTTTAGGCACTGGCAGGGGCTCTGAGGTCTCCCCAGAGCCTTCTCTCCTCTCTGAGCACGCCCAGCTCTCCCAGCCTGGCTCCAGAGCAGTGGGGCTCCAGCCCTTGGAGCATCTTTTGTCCATGTCTGCAGACCCTCTTATGTGTCCTGTGCCTTGATGTACAAAACTGCAGTCTGAGAAAAATTATTCTTCATTGAAGGGAAAGCAGATACAACTGTGGGGCTCATGGTTCGAGATCTCTGCCAAGGACCAAGATAAAGAGTCCCAGTTAAGACCTGCTGTGTTGGGTCTTCTTTTGTGTCCAAGTGGGAACAAACCTGCCAGGGGGGAGCAGGAGGGACCATCAAGAGGGTGCTCAGAGCTCATCTCTTGGTATGAAACTGAGGGCCCTTGTGTGTGTTGTGGTTGTGGAGTCTCAGAGAACCCCCACGAGTCTCAGAGGTGGTGGGAAAGGCACTGCAGGGAAGAGAGAGCCTTGTAATTGCCCCATGAATGAAGGTTCCAGGTCCCTGTACCTACCTCCTTCTTTATTTTCAGGAAAAATAATTATCCCCACCCAAACATTCCTGTATTTCAAGGCAGAAATGTTCATGAAAACTTGTTTTTTGTTCTTTTTCTTGCAATCAGAAAATGTTTTCAGGCTCACCTCCCCAGGGAGCTGAACACAAGCCCCAAGCACAGGGTAGGGCTGGCAGCTGGGTGCACTCCAGGTGCTGAATCAGGTGTGGGCATGGCTCATGGTGCAGTTCTCCAAACAAAGGTGTCCCTTGATGCCATTGTCCCTCTGAACACGTGGGAACTGCCTGGGGGTGACCAGCTGTGGACATTTTACAGGATTCAGAAGGAGTTACCTCGGAGGGACTGTTACAATCTGATTATTAGAGAGTTCCTGTGCCCAAATTAAGGTGCAAACGTGACCATATGCTGAAGTCAATAGTGTGGGTTTTATGTCACAGTAAATATGAGGTAGGCAAAGACAGAAAGAAATAGAAAAGGAAAGGGGGGAGGAGAGAGAGTGAGAGAGAGACAGATTAAGTAAAAAGATATGACCACCCATGGAACCAACACTGATCCTCTTCTTCTGGGCTTCTCAGTGGTGGGGGTGAAACTCAATGCAGGTTCAGAACACCCAGGTGCCTTCACTGCAGGAGGGAACTTCCACACTTTGCAACCCTGTGGATCAGGGCTATTCCTCCAGTGGAAGGGCTCAGAGTCTGGGGATGCTTCGGGGGTCTTTGTTGGTTTTTCAAAGACACGACCCTGCCTCTCACACCAGTGTTGAACCAGCTCTGTCCCTTCAGAAGGGATGAAAACCCTCAGGCCAAACTGTGAACAAAACAAAGTCCCGTGTGAAGGGATCTCCCCGGGAAGGGAGGGGGAGTTTTCCAGCAGAGCCCCTTGTGTAAGGAAGGACATTAGCATGATAAAAAACATCACCGCGCCTCTTCAGGGTCTGCTTCTTATCAGCTTCATCTGGCTCAAAACCCAGAGCTTCCAGGGTGGCTCCTCTGCCTTATGCACATCGGGGGGCTTGCCACCACACACCCAAAACCCCTCCAGCCCCAGCAAAGCACCTGCTGCCTCTGCAAATGGCCAAATGTTTGAGCTATTAAACATTAACATTTTGGTCTCTCACTGGAACCTCCAGAGATTTCTGCTCCAGTCCCACACCCAGAGCAGAGCTGATCCAAGTCTGATGTTTTCTGCTCAGTTTTGTGGTCCTTTTGCAGGCTGGCCTTTTGCACGTGGCTCGTTTCCATCCTGCTCTTCTCCATGTCCATCGTGCTCTATGGTGGCCACATGCTGCTGCTCACTGCCACTCTCATCCTCTTCTCACTGCTCTTCTTCTCCACTGTGAGAAACAGCCTCAAGTGCCCCATCCAGTTCGGCCCAGTTTCCTTGAGAACAGACTATGGTGAATCCTTTTGGCTGACATTAGCCACAGGTGAGTGCTCAGCTTGCTTCTGGGGCTTTCCTTCTCCATCCCTACAGAGATGATGCCCCAACAGTCCCTTCTTTCTCCATGGCTGCTCACAGAAAATGGTAATTGTAGGTTAGTAGATTTTAGATTAGGATTATCAAGGCTGGAGAGAAATAGAGATGAGCAGTCAAGAGATTTGGTCTGAAGTTACCTGCTGGATAGAGATTCCCTCTGCCTTTCAGGACCTGCTCCACTTCTGGGCAATTGTTTCCTTTGATCAAACCAGAATTTTCCATGTCACAGCACCCACCTCCAGGGAGACCAGCCCCTTTCCAGTAGCAGTTGGTAATTAATTCCCCCTGGATACTCCTTTTTTTCAGGCTAAACAAACCCAGGTCCTCCAGCCTTTCCCTGTGCAAGGTGGGCTCCAGCCCCAACTCTCTGCCCCAGTTCATTGACCTCTCCTTTGTACTGGGGAGCCCAAAGTGGTGCTAGAGTTGAGATGGGGAAGGAGAAATCAACACCTTTCCCTGAGCTGCCAGGTGATGCTGCATGTCCCTGGTGTCCAGCTGGGTGGAGCTGGGACCCATCAGGAGTCCTGCAGTGGTGTCACTGTGATCTCTGTGCATTGCAGGGCTGCTGTGCCTGCTCCTGGGGCTGGGCATCATCATCCTCAACTCCAAGCAGCCAGAGAAGCTGAAGCTCATCTTTAGCCTGGACAAGAACAGAGAAGAGGAGGTGTGGGGCAAGTCCTGCCTGCCAGCTGAGCCCAGCTGCTCTGCACAGGACGTGCTTATGGGTGAGCTCTGCCAGGTGACAGCCACCCAGCTCTGAGGCACAGGGGAGGCAGGGCAAGGCCTGGAGATGCTGCTCCTGAATTCACCAAATCCACCAGGAGCCCAGGTGGAAAGAGACATGACAAAAGCCAAGTGATGAGAATATCCAGATCTGAAAAAGTGTCTCAAATAAAACATTTTGCTTTTTTTTTCCGTTTTACTGCCCTTTCCCTTGGTCCATTTCAGCAAACCCTGGGTCCTCTTCAGGACACAGAGATTAAACCAGAACAAACTGGGGAGAAATCAAGTAACTGCAGACTCATAGACATGAGTCAAAGGTGAAGTAGAGCCCCCACAACAGCCCCCTCACCCTCAACACTCTCAGAAAGTCCCCCTGCCCTTGGATGTTCTTCCCATCAGCAGTCAGGAGGTGCAGATGGAGCTGTACCCAACACCTCCTCTTGGTTTGAGGTGAAGAGCAGGATGGCAAAGAGGAACACAATTTTGTGGGGTGCTGGAGGTACCAGAGAGACCAGGAGAGAGGGAAGGAGAAGAGGAGGTGGGACAGGAGGTGCAACAGTGCCTTGGAGATCAGCTATAACCAATTAGGGAGAGGTGAGCAGCACCTCCAGTCTGGGCTCCTCCTGCTCAGCTGTGGAAATACTCATGTCAGGGGCAAGAGACACTGAAATTCTGCACACCCAAGGCAGTCACCCACTCCTGGCAGCTGGCAGCCAGCAGGACCCTTGCCCACACAGGCAGGGAGGGTGCATGCTTCAGCTTTGCTGCCCTTTACCTCTCTGAGGGTTTCACAAATTTTTGTGCTGACTTATTTTCCCCTCTGTCTCAATAGAATAAGTTTGCCTTGGCCTTTCACTTGCCTGTTGATAGAGGTGTCCCTCTAAGGGGTGTTGCTGTGACTTGGCAGCCACAGTGAAGGGATAAAAAAAGGTAGAGCCCTTTTGTGGTCCTGGATGGGGCACCCAACCCTGGTCAGTCAATGCAGGGCAATGAAGTCAAGTCAGTGTGCCCTAAATGCAGCACTGGAATATTCCCAGCTGACAAGCAGGGGGAATATGGGAGGACTTCAGTTCCTGGCATGTCCCTGAGCATGTGGGAGCTCTGATGGGAGCTCCCTCCAGCCCTGCAGAGAGGTTTGCAGAGAAACCACCATGGGCCAGGCCCTCTGGGGAGGAGGAGCTCAGCCATGGCATCCTCTCACATCCCATTCTGGTGGGAAGAGCCTACAATGAGAACCTGGAGGACCCAACAGGGTTTGGAGCTGAACTCCTTTGGCTTGGGAGATCCCAGCCAGGATGTTCCCAGTGACACCTATCAGGAGATGCTTCAGCCTATAGGTGGAGCAGATCCAAGGTTCAACAAACCCCCTTGGTGTAGTCAATTGGAATTCAGGCCTCATAACCTTGCTCTGGTGTGTTCCTGCCTGGGGAGCAGGGCAGTGGCTGCCTGCCAGGTGCCATGGTGGCTGCAGTGAGTGCCACCAGGGCAGGGGAGTGTGGTCCTTGTAGAGCCCCAGGCTGTGCTCCCCAAGGTGCTCACAGGGTTTGTTCCATTGCTGGCAATGATTCCAGTTGGATGCTGGATTCCCTGGACACTGAGGGGGCCAGAGTCCACCTGGGCCAAGAGCCAGGGATTTCGTGGTGATTATTTTACCTCTTGTTGTCCAATAACACCTCAGTCCAGCCAGGAAACTGAGCTGGGAGCTGCACTGGAGGGAGGAGGTGGGACCTGCAGCAGCACAATGCAGGGGCTGCTCAACCACAGCTCTCACAGGGCCAGTGAAGGAGTTGCTGTGACCTAGAGAGGCCAAATAATCACCCCCAAGCGATGGCCCTGGGTGTGCCCCTCCCCCTGCCCATGCTCTTGCAGGTGGCCAGTCCCTGTGACACAGCCAGCCCCATCTGTCCTGACCCACTGCTCTCTGTGGGTCTCTGCATCCCCCATGGTGTCACTGTCACTGTCACAGCTCAGCTGGCCCTGTGCAAGACCTGCTGCAGGAATCCTGGCCATCCCATGCTCGCCAGGGAGCAGACAAGGCACACAGAGATCTGCTGTCTTGGTGCTACAAACAGATCAAATTTTATTTTTGTGTATTTGGGTTCATGCTCCTGTGTGTCTGATACAAAAGGACAAGGTTTTCCCTGTTGTGAGGTTACTCTTGGACAGGGATCATGCCCTGAAGCAGGAGATGAGGCTGGAGAGAGCCAGATGTGATGGCCAAAAGGCTGTGAAACCCCAGCCTGCTGTGCCTTCAGGTCATGGGATCTGTCCCACACCAGCCCTAATAACTTGTGTTTCTCTGTACCATCTTCCCATCAGTGCCTTCAGACCTCTGCATGCAAGAAATTCTCAAGGAAGGATCCACTTTTTCCTAAGGGAGTTTTGCTGGTTTAATCTCAGCTTTAGCCTCAGCACTCAGCTGGTTGAAGTCCTTTTGAGGCTCTCCTACATCTTCACAGCTCCTCACCACAAAGGTTTCTTAGTAGCTGACTTTGAAATGTGCCAAGGAGACATTTATTCCCATGGGAAGGATGTTGCTGCTGGGAGCTTGCCAGAAGTGACCTTCAGATGTGCCCCATGGCCCCTTCTTCAGGAACCAGCCCCCCAAATGTCCACAGTGTTTCAAAGGAGGGGTTTTAGTAAAGTTTTATTGAAAATAATTCCTGCACAGAACAAATCACATTAGTGACACACAAGTATTATCTGACAGAAATAAGTAACTTACCAGCAAGGGTCTTTTCTCAGAAAGAAAAGTCAAAATACTGAAATTATGTACTTTATAATTAATTGGAATGAAGGTGTCCAGGTTTCCAGCATTCAGATGTAGAATCCCAGGATGGTTTGGGTTGGATAGGACCTTAAGTCTCATCTTGTTCCACCCCCTGCCATGGGCAGGGACACCTTCCACTATCCCAGGTTGCTCCAAGCCCCATCCAACCTGGCCTTGGGCACTGCCAGAGATCCAGGGGCAGCCACAGCTGCTCTGGGCACCCTGTGCCAGGGCCTGCCCACCCTCACAGGGAGGAATTCCTTCCCAATATCTCATCTATCCCTGCCCTCTGGCAGTGGGAAGTTGTTCCTCCTTGTCCTCTCACAGGTTTTTTTATTCCAGCTCCTGCAGCATCCAGCCTGCAGAAGCTGGATCTCTGCCTGGCTTTCCTGGGTACACCTAAACCACAAAATGTCATGTTTGGGAAAGAAATGAGCAGGTTTAATCCCAGGCTTTTGGAGTGGCAGGTGCTCCCAGGGAGAAATGTCACCCCTGAGCTGTTTCTCAGTTTCAGCAGGAACTGAACCATTGGAGAATCCCTGCACTGCACCACGACAGGGCACAGAGCAGGAAGGGCATTCCTCCTGGGACAGGGATCCCCAGGAGAGTGTGCAGCTCGAGTCTCTGGAGCTGTGAGCTGCTCTGATGACAGCCCACCAGCACTGCCTGCCCTTCCAGAGGGCACTGTCAGGGAGACACAGTCTGTGAAGGCACTTCCCAGCAAGGACCTATCCCAATGTGGAACTCAAAGGCAGTTGGATGGGGAAATGCAGCTCTGGGGACATCAAGAAGAGTTTGTTCTGCCCTTTCCTGTCCTGCTTCAGGGAAGGAGTGAGGACTTTCTTCTAGACGCTGTTGATTTCAGAGGGCTGAGAAGGAGACAGGGCTTTGCTCACAAAGTGAGGGTTGATGAACACCTCAGGCATTTCCTGGTACTCCTCTGCTTTGTCCTCACGGAGATCAAAGAAAGCTTTCAGCAGCTCCAGGTTGAGGTGGTGCACTGTTGCAATGGTGATCCCAGCCACAAAGCAGAGCAGGCCTGGAAACAAACATGCTCTCTGGTTGGGTTCCTGCCACTCAAGCACTGTCCCCACCCCACAGCTCTCCTTGGATTGTGCCCTGCCAGAGGACAATGCCCTTGCTTATGGAAGGTGGCCTTCTATTGTATGAGCTGTTCTGAGCATCTGAAAACCCAGGCACAGGTCTGAAAACCCAGGCAAGGGATCCCAATGTCTTTGCACCTCAGGAACTACAAATGCCTCTACTGCCCTGGAGATGAGGATGGTGTTTGCCCTTTTCCTATCCCTCTCCACATCTCTGCCAGGATCTGCTTTGCTGAGGCTCTGGGGAGCTGCACTTCCCACTTGGGAGGGAAGCACTGGGACTCTCGTGCATCCAGAGGGACACAGTGATGTGACCTGGGGCACCCTGATGTTCTTACCAATCGCCAGCACGAGCCAGAAAGATCCCCCATAGGCCACATGCAGGGTCCTGGTCCCAATCTGGATCAGGCACATCGGGGAGTTCCTCACGGTGGAGAATGAGAGCAGGGAGAAGATCACAAAAGCCCCTGTGACCAGGAGCATGTATCCTCCATAAACAAGGACAGGCATGGAGAAGAGAATGTTGGAGATGATCCATGTGCAAAAGGCTACCCTGGAGACAAGAGAAGGCCAGCAGGTGAGCAGTGCGAGTGCCACGGATTAGGATGCTCTGTGTGAGGATTTCCATGTGGGAGGAGGATTTCCATCTGGGCTCCAAGCGCACTGTACGGGGTGGAGAAGCTCTGTGGGCAGGCAGGAACGATCCCTAATCCCCACGCTGAGTAAGCACATGTGCAAGGCTACACCCAGAAGGCAGAAACACAGTTTCCTCTTCCCATTGCTCAGCCCACAGACAGGACCAGCCTCAAGGAGGCTGTGGCAGCCCACTCAGTGTATCTGGACCATCCCAGTTCCCTGCCCTTCCACACGTGGGGCAGCGTGGATCCTGAGAGCAGCACCCAGCACTGAGATAAATGCAGGAGCAGGCAAAGGCCATTTGCAGTAGCTCTGCACTTGCTGAGGAGTTGGGCTACACAGGAAGGCCTCAGCTATGAACCAGGAGCTCTTGTTCCATGGCATGGCCAGGCTCCTTCCCTACTTTCTGTGTCCCTGCTGTAAAATACCAAGCAGGTGGAAGGGACCATCTCCTGCCAGCTGGGGACCAGCTCTCCCCCAGCCCAAGCAGGCAGTGACACATCTCTGACCTGGCCAAGGAGTCAAGATCAACTCCACAATAACAGCAGGAGCATCTTTCCCTCACCTGATCCCAATCTTAGATACAAAATGCACTCATAGGTGGGGTTGGGAGAGTTCTTCACGTGTCCATGGGCCTCTCTGGGCCACCAAGGACAGCAGCTTCAACTCCATCCGTGGGGATGGACTTCTGCCATCATCACCACATCACAGCAAGGACCTGCACCATGTTCCTCTCTCCTGTGCCCAGCCCTGCTGGATTTGTGCAGCAGGGAGATCAGGACTTCCTCTCTGCTCATCCTAAAGCATCTACAGTGCCTGGCAGGAATCCCTCCATGCACCCAGCTCCCTTTGTGGCCGGCGATGCAATCCCACCCATCCCAAAGGCCTAGGGGAAAGGCAGACAAGGTCTTGGTATCCCTGCATCTCCCATGCCTGCAGCAGGGCAGGAGGGCTCACCAGAGCATGGCGGAGGCGTAGTGCCCGGCGATGCGGTACTGCCTGTGCACAGCACAGGGGCTCTGCCTGCTGAACTTCTCTGCCACGTAGAGGATGGGGCTGGGCAGCCCCTTCTCCAGCCCCTCGCTGTAGCTGCGGTCATAATCCGCTCCAAAGTTCCAGGGAAAGTGCTCGTTGTAGTTGATGGTCTCGTTGATCTGGTTCACTGGGTTTCCTGCAGGAAAAGGGACGAGCTGAGCTCCTGCTGTGCCAGCACCTGGGCATTGCCAGCCAGGAGCGTGGGCACAGCAGGGCCCCAGGAGCCTCCAGACAGACCAAGGGCCCCTGCCGAGCAGCTGTAGAGCTGCTGGGGCCATGAGCACTCCAGAGATGCAGATGGGGACATGCACTCACCCCTGAGTGTGACGTTCACCCCCGCCAGGCCGATGTGCAGCCCGATGTCCGCGTTCACCTGGACGTGGCTGAAGGACTTGTAGGAGGTGTTTGCCTGCACCCAGCCAGTCTCCCAGTCCCCTGTGAACTGGACAACTGCCAGGAAAAATAAAACTGGGGTTAAAGCAGGTTTGGTTTCAGGCTTTGCTGTGCTCAAGGGGAGAGTCACAGATGAGTGGCAGCATTCCCACCGGGGCACTGGGAGGGAGTGTTAGGAGGGCAGGAGTGCTGACTCAGCCACCAGGACGTGCCCCAACCAGCTCCCACACCCTGCACAGCTCAGGTCCTCCCCTTGCTAAGCATCCGCTCCCTGGATCTGGGAGCAGCGGAGCTCAGATCCCCAGGGATGAACATCATGACCTGATTTCTCCTTGGACATCCTCTCCAGAACTTCCCTGCAAGCTCCCCACCATGGCAAGCACCCACACCAGCCAGGGACAGGGCTCAGAGACGAGCCTGTTTGTCAGCCACAGGAACAGAGGTGAGTCTCATTTCACACATTCAGCTCCCTAAACTGCACTATTAGTGAACAGTAAAAATCATTGTCAAAAGGAGGCAGGGGAGAGGGGTGGAAGTGCCATCACAGCTCGGACAGTCATTCCAGCTGAGAGAAAAGTTTGAAGCGTTTCTGGTATATGTTTTTTGGAACAAGGTATCCTTTTCTGAAGCACTTCCACTTTGCAGTGGGCTTCATTTTCCAGCAGGGAAAGCAAAGCCGATGATTTGATGCCAGGTTGAACAAAACCTTCCTGAGAAAATGTTCAGTTGCTGAGTTAACTTGTGAGGGCACTGATGCAGTGGGAGCTCCACAGGAATGTTTTCTGGCTGCAGGGTTGAATGTGCCCTGCTGCTGCCAGACACAAACTCTGACGCTGGCTTCAGAACAATTCATTCCTCCCGTGTGCCCAAGCAGAGCCCGGCTGCAGCCTTGTCACGGAGTGGTGCTGGATGGCTCTGCAGGGCTGGACTGGCTCTGGCTGTGGAGCCAGCCCTGGCCTCCACCCCTCTGCCACCTCCAGCCTAGCACCACCTTCTCAGGTGGCTCTGGTGGCATCTCCCAGAACCTGGATATCCCCAGGGTGGCAAATGCATGTCGGGATGTCCCACAGCTGGTCCCAGTCTGGCTACCTGCTCCTAGTGCCTGGTCAAACCGGGGCTGAATCTTTTAGATTATCATTATCCCTCTCCCTTCATCATCCTTCTCTGAGCAGTCCTGTAATCCTTGTCCTTCACAGTAGGGGGGATGCTTTGATTTAGGGTCAGGGCTGGTTTCTCTCACCACCTGGCATCTTCTGTCTCCTCAGTACATCTTCTCTTACCCATCCTGGTGCCCTGTCTGAGTTGGAAATCCCACTGCCTGGTTTCCACCATCAGTCATTACAGGAGATTTCCTGGTTTTTACTAAATTAAATCCTCTCCTTCATCTCCTCTGTTCTTGCTCCTTGGGAGGGTCTTTACCCCACTACTGCAACCTCTGCCCTGCCTGTGTTTTATTCCAACCTGTTCCCTCCACATCACTGCAAGGCTCCTTACATCCTCCAAACATGCCTGGCTGCAGCTCCAGGCAGCACAAGAGGGCTCACATAGTGGGGGGAAATATTGGAAAATTGGTGAGGAGGGTTGTAAACACACTCAACTGATATGTAGCTGGGGTGTAGAAAAACCCACAGATCACAGTAACCACTGTGTGTGCTGGAGAAGTGGAACATCTGTGTTTAGACAGCTCAGAAGCACCTACTGAACAAGCCTGAGACTCAACCCCATTACAGGAAAGATCAAAGTACATCAGTGAACTACACCTGCACAAATCCCTGAAATACAGGTGAAAACAGCAGGTTTGCTGATCCTCTGGCACAGAATGAGCTCCGTGGTGCCAGTCCCCTCCTTGTCTCTGCCCAGTGCTACTTTGGGGATCCCCTGGAGAGCGAGGTAATGAAAATAAATCTGCTCTTTGCATTTCATCCATGTTTCTGAGGTTGTTCCTGCACCCTGCCTGTGTCAGGTCATACACACAGCTGGAGGAACATGGGGCTGTGCAGCCTGATGGAGCTGGGGCTGTTTGAGTTACAGCCAGCAAAATTCTCAAAAGTAATCACAGGCACCTCCAAGCGCCCTCAGCCCCAGTACCAGGGAAGGGAAAGCCGTTTTGGGAAGCTGTGTGACTGCTTTGCAGAGCAAGGGTAAGGTAGAGCCCACAAGCAGCTGTGGTTGTGACACCCAGCTCACATTTCCCAGATGCAGACCCTGCCCCAGGGTTTAATCCTGCCCCCAGACCCATCCCCAAGGGCTGTGCAGCACTTACCGACAATCACCACTCCCACGAAGAGGCTGAGGAGAACACGGAGAGTCCAGTACAACCTCTGCAGGGAGAGAGGTGGGACATCAGGCAGGGAGGAATAGCCCTGGCTCTCCTCCTGCCTCACCCTAAACCACCCGGGGGGGTCCCAGCATCCAGAACGTGGGGAGCAGCTGCCCATCCCCAGGGTCACGCACCGCCCGTCCACGGATGCCCGGGATGATGAGCAGGAAGCTGCAAGCCAGAGTCAGGAAGACCACGATGACTATGATGGTACTGATGTCAAACAGAGCAGCCTTCCTCTGCTGCGGGTAGAAGGGGTAGACGCCATCAAAGAGAGTCATCCTGCACTTCCAGGAGCCTGTGGGAGAGAGGTGGTCACAGCAGGAACCATGCACTGCCCTGCCTGAATGCCTCCAGCCTGTGGTGGCTCAGCTCTGGAATAACCAGCTGAGGGAGGTTCACCTAAAGGGTCCCCAGAGGGACAAGGAAATGTGACACTGCAAGCAAGCAGGTGGGTAGAACACTCCCCAGCAGAGAACACGCCACCCAAAAGCCCTCAATGGAGGAGAGGAGGTGCCTGGGGCAGGGCTCCAGCAGCCTGAGGGGCTGTGGCAGCCCAAGGAACCACAAGCACCTGTCCTGTCCAAGCAGTGTGAGGAGCAGCCTCAGTGCAGGAACCTGTTGAGCAGCTCTTGCCCAGACAGGGCTGGGTCTTGCCCTCCAACAGGTGCAGCCAGGGCTTTCCACTTTGGGGTGAACCCTTTGGGGAAATGCCCAAGCCAGTGACCACTGCAGAAGCATCTTCCTTCAAGATGACAAGGAAGCACTGAAAACACGGATTTCACAATAGCAAAATTATCCCCAGCCAAGGGCCAGCAGTGCCAAGTGAAACAAAGCCCACTACCCCATTCCTGCCCATTTCCTCCAAGAAGCTTTTCCCCAGGAGCTGCTGGTCTGGTGAAGAAGGAAGAGGAAGAGGGAGGATTGGTCCTGCACTTGGTCTGGAGGGGCCAGAAGCAGCCCCCAGTCCCAGGATGAGGGTCCAAAGAACATTCAAAACTCTGTGAGCACATCTGAAGGCTAAAGGAAGCTGAATGTCATAAGATGAAAAGGTGTGTCATTCCCACCAATGACTTTGAACTTCCTCGGGCACTCCAGTTCCAGCAATTACACACCTTCTTCCTGTGCCTGGGTTAGACCTTTACTACCAAAACTGATAATATGCTTAGTCCTCTTATTTTGCTTATTTAATAGCCTCTCTGCATCTAATAGCCTCTCTTCTCCACAGGAAGTTTGCTAAAGTCAGGGAATGCCTGAGCTGATGTGATTTGTGATCAAACAGCATTTTATTTTGTTCCTGTACAGAGGAGGTTATTTTATACTTGTTTTCTGAAAACAGTTTTAATCATATTTTTAGGTAAGATTCAACCCAGAGCAATTCAGCCACAAAAAACTGGTCCCAAATCCCTAGAGGTGCGTGGGGATCACAATAACCATCATAAAACAGATTGCTTGGACAGCTGAATCGCTTTTCAATACATAAAGCAGCATTTGATTTGAGAATAATTTTTTGTCCAGTAACCCAGCAAAGAATGTAATGGAGACTGGGATTTTACAACAGATCTGGACCTGAATTTGGAGCTTGACTGCTTCAGACTAAAAGAGCTGTCGTGTGCTCTTACAAATCTTCTTTGGGGCTATTCTGCTGTAAGAGATTTGGGTTATTTCTTGGGAAAGCCAAACCCAGAGAAGTGCAGCTTCTAAGTGCTGTAATTACCTGGCAAGCAGGATTTGTAGCTGATTCCCGATGCTACTGAAGTTCAGCAAAAGTGCCCACAAAACAGTCAGAGCTGCTGCAAGGAAAGAAATAAATGACTAGTTTAACCTAGGACGGATTAAATCTTAATGGCTTGAATTCCACTTGTTTCCTGTTATCTTTGCCCGAATTTCCTGTGAGACCAAATGAAGCAAGGAAAGATTTCCAAGTCTGTATTCACCAAAACACAACTCTTTGGAGCTTAAAAAATTAAAAACCAGAACATAACATGGAGAATGCTGTCTTGTTAAATATAAATTTAACTTTCAACCAGCACCAATGGATGTTCGCATTTCCGTATGCTGGGACTTGTTTTATAGGGAATTTCCCGGGAAAGAACTCTTTTGCTGTCTGCCCATCTTTCTCCCTTGATTGCCCTTCACAGAAGACCAGCTCTTTGGCATTTTTGCAGCTTTCAAGTGGAAAAGTGATGCCTACAGCTCACAGCAGATGAAACTGAACTTGTTGCACCTTGGAAAGCATCCTCCACAATGAAGCACTGCTGTGACTTTAGAGCCCCTGTGGTTCCCTCTGTCACAGTGTATACAGGGGGTAAAACTAGAAACATCTTCAAGAAGGATCAGCACTTCATCAGAAACAGACAATTTAATCTTATGTTTTAAAATATTCTGGACTTGAAGAAGAGAAAGACAAAGGAGGTAGAAAGTTTGCCCAAGCCCCAGAAGCTTCTCTTTACAGAAACTCCATTTTCCTGCTCCAAAATTAATCGAAATAAAAGGATTTTTTGGAAGTGCTCAGCCAAAAACTCCCGGTGGCAGAGCCAGCAGCAGTCCTAGCTGGGTTCCTCAGGGCTCCAGGTTGGGAAAAAAATATAAAAATCCTGTCCCCTGGAAACTGAATCATCAGAACTGCAATTCCCAGCTGGGGAAAGAGGGGCGAAGGGGCAACCTCGCTGCACTTTCCTGACCCTGTAACAGGGTGCAATAGTAGAAACCGAGGCTTAACTCCAGACGGGAAGCATCCTCCCCTCGCAGTCCCTGCGAGCCGGGACCCCCTCGCAAAGAGAGAGGCCGGGGCGGGCGGGGGATGCTCTCCCTCCCATCACCTACCTCCTGCTGGTCCTGCTGGTCCTGCTGCTGCTGCTGCTGCTGCTGCTGCTGCTGCTGCTGCTGCTGCTGCTGCTGCTGCTGCGGGCGGCGGCTCGGGCGGCTCCGTCCCGCACCGCGCTCTTATAGGCGGTGTCGGCGGCGCGGGCCGTATGTAACCCGCGGCACCGCCCGCCCCGCCGCACTCCGCCGCGCCGCACGCAGGTGAGCCCGCCGCCGCACGCGTGTCGCACCGGGGGGGACAGCGGCCACGGGGCACCGGGGACACGCGTGGGACCGCCTGAGAGGGGGATCGGGACACGCGTGTAGCCGGCTGCGCGGGGGCTCCCAGGACGCGCGTGTCCCCGCTTGCGTGGGGAAAAGGGAGATGGAAGGACTGGGGACACGCGTGTCCTTGCTTGTGTGGGGCGGGGGGGATCGGGGACACTCACGTTCCCCGTTGTGGGTGTGTCTGAGGGCCACGCGTGTCCGCACTTGGAAGGATGGCTGAGGGACCGAGGCCAGGCGTGGGTGGGGGGGTCCGCGACATCGGGACCACGCGTGTTCCCACTTCCGAGGGGACTGCGTGACCCCCCTGCCTCGGGGCCATGCAAGCTGCTACCTGCGGGGGGTTCTGCTGTCACTCCTGGAGGGGACAGGGGCTGGTGCTACTCCCCCTTTTCCTGCTGTGGGGACACGTTGGGATGGGGCCGAGCCCGGGGGATGGAAGGGGTCGGGCCATGTCCCCGTGTCACTGCCCGTCCTGAGGGCTGGAGGGCTCTGGGTGATGTGTGAGGTCGGTGAGACGGGGCCGTGCGTGTCCTCACCTGCAGGGTGCGGTGGAGCCACGCACAACCCTGCCCGTGAGGGAGAAGGGACGGCACCGAGCGTGTCCCTTCGTGGGGACAGGACACCGCAGGCACAGGCAGAGGTCCCTCATGCTCCTCCAGGGGGACAGAGTCCCTGCTGTGCTCTGCGGCTTTAGGGCATCCAGCCCCAGGAGGAAGCTGGAGATGCTGCTCGTCCCTGTGTGCTGATTGTCCATGGAGTGTGCACACAGCAGGGATACTCTGGGATACTCCAAGGCTGGGGACATGTAGCCTGTTCTGAAATCCCAGGACTGACTCGTGTGTGGGGGAAGGTGGCAGCACCCAAGTGTGTCCCAACAGCACCGGGAAGAGATAGAAATTAGCTGTGACTCACAAGGACTTCAGGGATTGGGCTCCAGGTTTCTGGAATGCCTTGGATCTGCTGACCTCTGGGTGACCACACTTAGGTTCTGCCATGGGGCTGATGTTCTCTCAGGATGCTGGTGTGTTCCACAATCCCAGGTGACCTGTGGCTCTGGGCAGAGCCCAGGAGACTCTTGGAGGCTGAAGCCCTAACTTTGGGGGAGGCAGATCTGCTGGCATCAGGTGGAACAGGAGATCCTTGCTCTGTGGAAAGCTGTGTGTTTGCACTATCTGACATACAGTTTTTGAAGGGGTGTGAGACTCCAGGCTTTGACAGGGCACAGGGATCCTCTCCGAAGGGAGAAGACAAGGCTGACAAGCTTAATTTCAGTAGGTGCAGAGGGAGGGAATGAGTTTCCAAAGTTGCTATAGGGAATCTGTGGAAAAGCAGAGTCTGGAGGGCTCATCATTACAATATTCCTGGAAAGCTTGACAAGGCTATGGAAATAATCCACACTTGCCAAGCTTTCCCTCAGCAAGCTGTGCCATGGACTTAAAGGTCAGTCTGCAAGATCACCGCTGTTACTGTATCACATTGGCCATGATCCAGACTGGAAAACCTCCAGAGGCTTGGATTGATAAAGCAATTAAGTAGATTGTAATTTCTGGGTCATGAAGAGATAAAGGGTTCATGAGAACTGGCATCTCATCTCACGGCTTGGTACAAGAGCAACTCCCATGCCTGAGGAAAAGTGACAGAAGGAGTTTTAAAACACCTGTTCTGCTGGAAGTCTATGAGGGGACCTGGGGGAAGGGGGAGACAATCTGTGCTGTGGCTGTGGTGATGTGCTTTGAGCCTTGGCTTTGCTCCATGTCTCCTGAGCCACTTCTATGGCACCTTCAGACCTCACTCTGTACGTTTTGAGTCAGGAGAAGATAAACCTAGCTGTGTCTCTGGGATGTCCCTTCCTACAGCACAGGAGGCCACAAGGACCTCTGTGCACAAGTCAACCACAACTGCTGCCCATGCTCAGGCTGTTTCAACAGTGAGAGCTTTCAGGCAGGAGACTCCCATGTGGTGATGGTGGCAGCACTCTGCCTCTCCTGCCAGAGATCACAGGCATCTCCATGTGCCACCTTTTTTCCATGTTCTCTGTTTGGAATGGGGCTCACAGAGCCTCTGGTTCTCACCAGCTGCACAATGCAAACCTCACACCCACCAGAAAACACTCAGCACAGGGCTGTGGGGTGGAGAGGATGTGGGATGAAGAGCTGCTTTGATGGTGAAGGAGTGTGGAAATGTCACTTCTTGAGACACAACTTATTTTCTAATGCAAAAGACCAAAAGTACAGGAATCTCTGGCAGAAGGACTGACCATAGGTTACATGCTCTGCTCACAGCCTGGTGATGAGTGTTTAAATTGATGAATGTAATTGATGTGAGTGAAAATGATAATATTTAAGTCTCAGACCACTTTGTTTTCCAAGCAGACAGTGCAACATGAACTCATGTTTTGCAGTTTGCACCACTGGGAGCTATAGGTAAAAAATCCCCACTGCATTTCTCAGTAAATCAAAAATAAAACCTACAGAGCTGCTGGTAATGTGTAAGCCTTTCCAAAACCAGATTTTTTTTTAAGTTTTAATTAAAATAATGAAAAAAAAATTAAAATTAAAAACATCAATTTGGATATGACAGAGTAGTGTAGAAAAAGCTGAAACCTGTGTGTTGCTGCATCTCTTGGCAGCAGAGCTCTTCTGAAATAGTGCTGATCTTTGGATACACACTGAGACAGGGACAAAGAGCCATATTCAGTGGAAAAGCTTGTCTTGAGGTTAAATTGAGGTTTGGCATTTCTGTGCATGGAAAGCCAGTGGTAGGTGGAATTGTCACATTTGTGACTCTAAATCACTTCACAATTCAGGGCTGGGAATCCCTCTCTTCTGCCAGGTGTTGCCTGGGATTTTAAATGTTCAGCTCCCAGTGATGAAATCCACTCTAGATCCAGGGCTTTTGTGGAAAGGGAGGTGGTAAAGCCTCACAAGAAAGGTTGGTCAGGAGGGGTGACCATCAGTACCCACACACTTTGGGATGTCTGACTGTGTGCTGAGGCTTCTCCATCATGTTCACATCTGAATTTTGCTAGGATGGGTCAATGCAGGAAAAATTTCCAGCTGAAATGTGCCTCTTTGTGTAATGAAGGACTTTCTGTAGCAGAGCAGACACAACTGGATGATGAGCTGTGAGTCTGTGACTGGGCCAAGGCAGGGCCACTCATCCTGCTCCAGCAGAAAGGTGTTCTCAGGTCAGCTTACACATCCCAACAGAACTTTCCCAAGGTGATGGGCTCTCACATGACCCCTGCCAACTTCCCACAGCCCAAATCAGGAGACACTGCTGATAGATGATGGCAAGGTTTTACCCAGTAGCAGAAACCACAAAAAGAAGCTGAGGTTTTGGTCTTTGCATGTTTCCAGCCTCCAGGAACAGCCCACCTCCAGCTCCCTCCCTCTCCTCTCCGTTTGCAGGTTGCAGTTTCCAAAGACCCAGTGGCCGATGCAACGTGCAGCAGTGATGTTGAGTTTGGTGGTGGTGGTTCTGGTGGGAACGTGGACCTTGGCGAGTAAGTGACATTTTGGGGAAGGGAGCCCAAGGGGAGGTCCTGGGTAGCTGATGCCCCTCAGGGGAATTTCCTCTGACTCACAGAATGTCATATCAGAACAACCTGGTCTAGTGGAAGATCTCTCTGCCCATGGCGGGGTGAATGGAACCACGAGATGTTTATGGTCCCTTCCAACACAAAATCTATGATTCTATGATTCAGTTTGTGAGGAGATAAGAAAAAATTGGAGCAAAGTGCAGGTTGAGAGACTGCCCTATGGCAGCTGAGATCAGTACACAGCCTGTAAGCAGGAACTGGAAGTCTTTGCTAGTATTAGCAAAGTAAAAAGTAATGAAAATTAACATGAAGGAAATAAGGCTGATGCTTGCTGATGCAAAAGCACCAAGGGTTTCCTTGACTCACATGGACATTGTAGGAGTCAGAAGTAAGGAGAAGTTTCTGATCCAGTGAGAGAGAAGGAGAAAACTAATATCTTTTGGGATTAGACTGGTGGTGGCCACAAATTGATCTGGGGACATCAGGACCACAAGCATGAATTTCTAATTTTAGCTATTGTCCCTCGAAAGGAGTGCAAAACTTGTCTAAAAAACTGCATATTTGGGAAGTTTCAGAAAGAATATGGGAAAAGATAGTAATAGGAATATAATTCTCCAGTGGTGATGCTTGTTTCATGCTTTTCTCTTCCTGCTGATGAAGTGGGTCTTGTCTCTTCCAGGAGCCCAGGAGAGCATCTCCTGGGAGGTGCAGCGCTATGACGGCTGGTACAACAACCTGCTGCACCACAGCCACGGCTCCGTGGGTGAGTGCCAGGCCTGGGACAGGGATGGCAGGATGGGGTGAGGTGAGCTGCCCCTTGGGCATCTGCCTTACTTTGTGGCTGAGACAGAAACCTTTCTGACCTGAGCCTGAACTGGGCAGGTGAGCAGACAATGCCACCTCCCACGGCCCTCAATTGTCCCCAGATGTTCCTGAGCCTATGTCTGGGCACTGTCACTTTTTGCTGCTGGCACAATCTGGAGGCACACTGGTGTTGGATCAGCCCCAGAGCAAAGCTGTGGCTTTGTGGGATCACTCAGAATATCCAAAGCAGGGAGGACCCAGCTTTTTTCAGCAGGTGTTTCTGTGATGGTCAGGGATCCCAGAGCTGCAAAAAACCATCTTTAGCCAAAACCAACATGCAGTTCAACCAGGAGTCAACACAAGTTGGAAGAGTTCATGGTCTAGGCATGCTGAACTTATTGATTTTCTGCCCTGCAGAGATCTGATACCATGTACTGGTCGGTACTGGGAGACACATTGGGGATTTCCCTGTGCCATTGGTGAACTGCTTCCTCATGCCTATAGCCAGCCCTTGGGCTCAACTCTAGATGTCCCTGAGCTAGGAACCAGGAAAGATCAGGCAGGATCTTATCTAAAACACTAAAGATTCTGAATCCTCATTTCTGGCAGCCCAGTCTGGTCACTGCTCTGGTGACACACTGGCACAAAGGGCTCATGACATGTGTGTCACCAGCCCTTTGGTAACACCAATGTAGTTGTCCTTGTCAGGACAAGGAAAACCAGCCCTGGCAGACCAGGTCTTCCTCTTCGAGAGCAGACAGATGTCACCTTAACTTTTGGAAACCAACATACAGAAACTAAGCCACAAACTAAGACAGGAATTCAGGATTTCCCTCAGTTCTGGGGAGCTCCAGTAAATGGAGCCCACCACACTGGTGACAAGCCTTTCAAAATCAGTGGAAAATGACCTCCTGCCTCTGGGCTTTTCAGTTTTGGGACCAGCAGTGCATGCAGAATCAGGGCGTTCCTCTCTCATCTTCACACTTGTCTCACTGCCTCTCTGGCTGTTCCCTCTCCTATTCCCTGTGGTGCTGGCAAACACCACACTTGTGTAGGGTTGCACAGTCCACATGGGGCAGCTCAACATTGCTCCAGTTACTCACTGGAGCACCATCCCAGACCCCCAGGAGGCAACAGGGATGCACACAGACAAGGGAAGGACAAGTGGAGGAGAGGAAGATGGAGGATCCCTCCTGGTTTTAAGAGGACTGATCCCAGTGTTGTAAGAAGTTTTTGTGTGATGACACCAAAACTTACACATTTTTGGCCTATGCTAAGAACCTATGCTATCCTCTCACTGTCTGCTGGGGCCTGCACACACATCCATGTGTCCCACTGGGTACCACAGAACCCATTCCATGTTTTTTGGTGCTGCAGGAGCCAGACTGCTGCGTCTCCTGCCAGCCAACTACGCAGACGGCGTGTACCAGGCCCTGCAGGAGCCCCGTGTGCCCAACGCTCGCCAGCTGAGCAACGCGGTGGCACGGGGACCCTCGGGGCTGCCCTCCCACAGGAACACCACCGTGCTGGCTGTCTTCTTTGGTAAGACCTGGGCCCTGGCACCGACTGGAAAAATGGTGGTTTGGGTGGAAAAATGGTGGTTTGGGTGGAAAAATGGTGGTTTGGGTGGAAAAATGGTGGTTTCTCGCACACCCAAGGCCGCACACCGGAGTGCTCCTCAGCCAGCCCTCCAGAGCAGACCCGCATGTGGATATCAGGCCCACAAAGCCTTGGGTACAACTGTACCACAGCACTGCCCAGCTAGGAGAGTTTGTGAGGATTTTTGGTGACTTCTGCCAGTTGAGACCCAAGTGCTGATATTTGTCAGTTGGGAACTTCCTCATTTCTTTTAGCAGTGCAGTTGCCCCGTGGCAAAAACACCGGACAGATCCCATGAGAGCCGTGCTGGGCTGAACTACTGCAAGTTGGAGCAGTTTTCTCTGTCTCCCAGGAGCTCAGTGAGGTCTTAGGTCTCCAGGCCCAGAGATGTCTGGCTGTGAGAAATCACAGAATCCCAGAATGTTTGGGTTGGCAGGGACCTCAGCGGTCTCATCTTGTTCCTCTAGACCAGGTTTCTTCAAGCCCTGTTCAACCTAGCCTTGATCCCCCTTGCTGCCCATGGTGGTCCCCTCAGCCAACCCACAGCTGCCCTCCCTGATGTTCTGCTCCAGGTGCTTGGGGCAGTCCTGGCAGCTGCTGACCATGCTTTGATGTCTGTCAGGTTTCCATGTGCTCTTGGACATCCTGGAGACAGAGAAACCTGGCTGTCCTGCTGAGTTCCTCAACATCTACATCCCATCTGGAGACCCAGTGTTTGACCCTGCCGGCACTGGGGGTGTGGTCCTGCCCTTCCAGCGCATCCGCTGGGCAGCAGAGACAGGGCAGAGCCCCAACAACCCCCGGGAACAGGTAGGTGTGGTTTCCTCTGCTCTTTGCCTTTTGTCTAAATTCTTCTTCACCCACCATCAGGGTCTGTATCAGCCAAGCCAACTTGCAGAAATAAAATGAGAGTGCTACTATTTCCCTAAAAATATACATCTCTCTTAAGTATTTGAGCCAATGAAATCAATCCGAAGTCAACTGCCAAGTTTCACATTGAGCAACACTAGTGGCTGCCCAAGGGCAAAGCATTTCCTGGACAAAGAAAAGGCAATTAGGTCAGTTAATTATCACACAATTGGTTTCAGGCACCAATTCCTATCTTTAATAATGTGTCACAAAGCTGAGCTGGCAGTGCCATAAAGTTGCAGTGCTTCCCCGAATTTCAGTCATTTTGGAAAAATAAATCCAGGGTTTCCCCCAGTTTCTCTGGATTTTGCTGTTCTGCTTGTATTCCTCAGATTTCTTTCATGCAAGAGATCTTCCCAGCCAACATCACCGAAGTGAAATACCCCCTGAACCTTTCATGTGACAAACCCTGAAGACACCAGTTTAGCAAGTCATGTTTTTATCAACATTTAAAAGCTCAAAAAAAAAACCTCCAGCATGTTTTCAGAATAAAAAGGATGTTTCCATGCAGACATTTGCAGGAGACATACTCAACATGCTGCCAGAACAGTGGGACTTCTGTTGTGAGGTCAGAGGGGACAGCTCTGGTGTTCCCAGTTTCCCCAGAGGTGGGTTTAGTCCCCTTCCAGCCTACACAGGGACTCACAGATATCTGCTTCTGGGCATAGTCAAAATAACTGGGGAAAAAGCAATCCCAAATGTACTTTTGAAAAGCCTGTACCTGGTCTTTTCCTCTACCTGGCACTAATTCCTGAAGTTTGCACAGAGATTGTCTGTGTATTTATTTGCTTCCTGAGAGCTCTTGTTAAAACAGGGTCAGAACAGACTGCTTTGCAGGAACAAAAGAGACAGATTGGAGCTTTCCAGACCTCTTTTTTTACACCTTTCCAGTGAAATCCTGGCACCTGTTAATGTCTGTTCCCTATGCCTGCCCTAGACCAACGAGATGACAGGCTGGCTGGATGGCAGCTCCATCTACGGCCCCTCACACTCCTGGAGCGATGCCCTGAGGAGCTTCTCTGGGGGACAGCTGGCATCAGGGCCCAACAGCAGCCTCCCGAGGCAGACAGATGGGAGGGTTCCCATGTGGAAGGCACTGGATCCATCCACGGGACAGGGTGGTCCCCAAGGGATCTACGGTAATGGTGGCATTCCAATAGTTTTTCACCCCTGATTAGGAGCAGGGGGAGCAGGAGGTCCCTGGAGCTGAGCCCAGAGTAGATCCCAGGAAAGGGGAAAGGGCAGAAGATGCAGAGAGGCAGGACATGTGGGTCAGGAGGGCTGTGGGAGAGCAGGGAGTTTCCCAAAGGGGAGGAAGATTTGAGCCCCAGTGAAAACATCCCAGCAAGGACACACCAGAAACTCCAGAGGTCACATGCCCAGGCAGCAGTGTCAGAGACCAGCTCTGATCCCAGGTGAACTCCTCTGGGGAGAAGGGCTGCTGCTGATACAAACACACTCAGCTTGCTTTGAATTCCTCACCTGCCCAACCTTTGGTCTGTGCTGGGGGCCCGGTGCTGCTTCTCACTTGCCCAGGTTGTTGGTCTGCCTGGGGAGGAGGGAAGGGTGAGGGGACAAGGGGACATGGGGCTGGATCCACAGGGCTGGGTGTGCTCCTCCAGCCATGGGCAAAGCTAGACCCAGTGGTGACATCCCCCACTGATGGTCATGGTGGCTCTTGCAGACCTGGGGAGTGCCTGGGGGAACGAGAACCCCTTCCTGCAGGCTGAGAGCATCGCCTGGTTTCGGTACCACAACCACCTGGCCACAGCACTGGCCCAGAGGCATCCTGCCTGGTCTGATGAGGATCTCTTCCAGCACACTCGCAAGAGGGTCATCGCCACTTTCCAGGTGAGGGAGGGGATCCCCCAGCTCTGCTGGGACCCCCAGCACCCTGCATGGTTCTGGCTGTGACCCAGCTTCCCTGTTCCCTAGAGCATTGTTCTGTATGAGTGGCTGCCGACCCTGCTGGGCACACCGGTCCCGGAGTACCAAGGTGAGGGGTAGGCAGGCAATGGAGTGTTGGAAGTAGGGGTAGGGGGACCAGGGGAGCTGGTGGGTGGGTGGGGAGAGGGAGCTTGGCCCCTTTTCCCTCCAGCCTGACTGCTGCCCCACAGGTTACCAGCAGCACCTGGACCCCAGCCTCTCTCCAGAGTTTGTGGCAGCTGCGGGGCAATTCCTGGCCACCATGGTGCCTCCAGGTGTTTACAAGAGGTAGGAGCAGCCTGGCAGGACTATGGGACTGCAGTGCCTGTGTGAGGGGAGAGGATGCCCAGGCTGGGTTGGTGGCTGGGAATGGTCTTTGTTGGGATGGTCTCTGTCCCTTTCCCATGTCCTGCCCTTGGCTGAGACAGCCAAGCCCTGACAGCTCTAGGCAGCCCTGGCTCAGGGCTGTGGGATCAATCCTTCTCTGTTGTTCCAGAGACAACAAGTGCCAGTTCCAGAATGTGTCTGTCTCCAGCGGCTCGTTCCCAGCAGTGCGGCTCTGCAACAGCTACTGGAGCAGAGAGGTACAGGGGAGGGAGCACGGGGGTCCTGAGGATGGGGCAGCCTGGCCAGGGGGCTTCATCCCTTGCTCTGTGTTATGGGGCACTCCACAGGGGTCTGAAAGGGAAACTGTGTGCAGGGCATGACAGCCAGACAAGGGGTGAGAGATCTGCCCCATCGAGCATCCCTGGTCTTCAGTTGTGTCAGCCTCAGACCTCAAGGCTGACCTGATATGGAGAAAATGAGACTGGAAGAAGTCCCTGATTCCCCTACACCATGAGTCTGCACCCCTGGGGGCACCAGTTCAGGGCTGTGGGGTTACCTTCTGTGCTCCCTCATGCAAGAGGAATCACTTACCCTTCCCATGCCTCTCAGAGTCCTGGGCTGCAGCAGGCAGAAGATGTGGACAACCTCCTGCTGGGGATGAGCTCACAGATCGCAGAGCGGGAGGACAACATCGTGGTGGAGGATCTCCAAGGTCTGTACTGCTGCTGTGCCTTGGTGGGGGACCCCCACGCCTGAGGCTGTGCTGGGGGCAAGGTGGGGAGGCAGGTCCCATTGCCTCCTCCATCAGCACCCACCCACATGCTCCAGCTTCAGCCTTTTTAATGGAGGTGCAGAGAGCTCCAGGCCACATTAAGCATGTCCACCTACAGATTACTGGTATGGGCCCCTGAAGTACTCCCGCACCGACTACGTGGCCAGCTGGGTTCAGCGTGGCAGAGACTTTGGCCTGCCAACATATAACCAAGTCCGGCAGCATTTTGGGTTGAAACCTCTCCAAAACTGGTCAAACCTTGCCCCACACCTGGAGCCACAGGTAACAGGGAACCAGTCTGGGCAAGGAATGTATGTGGGCCAAAGGATGATGGGACATTCCAGGCAGGAACTGAATTCTGCAGCATCATAGGAAGAGGGAGATCAGTGCATGTCCTGCTCTGGCTGATTTTCATGCCTGCAGGGGGGTAATTGTAATTTTCATTCTTGCATTGGGGTAGCTGTGTAATTACATGTCATGAATAAACCATCCTGCCCCAGTGCTACACTCCTGTGCCACCAGGCACTCTGCTCCTCCTAGAGCTGAGATGTTCAGTTGCTCAAGTTCAAGCCATGAGCTCAAGTCTGTGTGAGGCTCAGCATCCTTCCAGCCCACAGATGTGTGTGATGCCTGGGAAATGCACATTCCTTACACCTCCTAAGGCTTGCCAAGACTTTCTGATGCCCTGGCAGAATTCCCTGTGCTCACACATGCGTGGTTGGGGTTTCTCACCAGGTGCTTCAGAAGGTTGCTGCCCTGTATGCCAACAACCCAGCTGGGCTGGAGCTGCTCCCTGGAGGCATGTTGGAGGCCAATGGCTCCCTCTTCTCTACCATCATCCTGGAACAGTTTGTGCGTCTGCGTGATGGTGACAGGTTTTGGTTCGAAAACACCAAGAACGGGTAATGGCCTTGTCCCTGTCGGGCAGCTGCTCTGCAAACCCCAGTAACACATGAAGACTGGGGCTGGAGGAAAAAGCATCCTCCAGCTTCCTCAGTTCCCTCCTGTTGCTGGTCAGTGACATCTGGAGCAACCACTTGTCTCCACGTCCTTTTCCTCAGGCTGTTCACAGAGGAGGAAATCAGGGAGATCCGTAACACCACCTTTCACAGCATCCTGACTGCTGTCACCTATGCCAGATCCACAGACATCCAGCCCCACGTGTTCACTTGGAGAGAGGGTAAGTGCACCATGCAATGGGAGGGCATAGGGAGAGAATGGCTCCAGCAAGGCAGCAAGGAGAGCAGAGTCATCCCAGTGACACAGCCAGTGAGTCAATGACACCGGGAACACAGGAGGTTTGGAGTTTCTCAAGCCTCACACCTGCTGTGACCCTAAAAATGGGCACAAAATGCAAGGGTTTCTTGTGAGCAAGACCTTGATGCATAATGCAGATGTTGACAGAGGGCTGAAGTGCAGGCATGATCCCAAAGGGAAAATACATATTGCTGTTTGGCAAAATGCCTTTTCCTCTTGGAATCTTGCCACACTCTTCCCATTTACTGTAAGCATTTAATTTGGGTCACATTCCAGACCTTGCAAGGTATTCCTGTTCCATTGGCGTATGTTTCTTGTAATCACACCAGGAGGATTCTCTGGATTTGCAGCATCCATATGAGCAGAGGCTCTGAGTCCCAGTTTGCTGTGGCCCAGGGTGCCTCTTGGTCAGCCCATCCCAACAGCAGAGGTGATGGTGCTGAACCTCCAAAGCACTTGAGTCCAGTTCTGTCCTTGGTTTGCTGTGATAGGCAAAGGTTGAACCCAAACCCAAAGTCTGTCCCCAAGATCTGCAGTTTAACTCAAGCACCCCAATTCTACAGTGCTTGGTCACTCAGCCATGAACCCCATCAACATCTTAATGCAGAGGCTCCTGGGGGTGATGCAGGTGAGCTGGGTACAAGGTCAATGACACTCACAGCCTGTTTCCTCTTTGCAGGAGACCCATGCCCCCAGCCCCAGCAGCTGACAGCTCAACACCTGGCCAACTGCACGCCCATGATGGTGCTGGACTACTTTGCAGGCAGTGGTGCAGGCTTTGGGATCATCATCATTGTCCTCTGCTGTCTGCCTCTGGGTTTGTCACTCTGTTTCCTCCTCCTGCCACTCCTCTCCTCTGCCACCTCTCCACCAGAGAAAGGGGCTGAGTGCCCATGGACAAAGCACCTCCCAGCAAGAGCTGCTGAGTCCTGGTCACTCCTGAGGTGCTTGAGCTGGCAGGGTCCTTGGGCACCAGGAGGGAGCCGAAGGTGGGCAGGAGCTTTGTGATCTCTCATGCCTCCTTCTCCCATTTGTCCCCAGTGACCCTGTTTGTTGCCTGGGTTGTTGCCGCTTTCCGCAAGAGAGATTTCAAGAAGCTGCAGAGGAAGCAGGGCACCAGTGTGCGCAGGGAGGTGTCCAACGAGGCCATACACGGTGAGGGGGCACTATCAACCCTGCTGTGGCATCTGGTGATGCTGCTGCAGTCAGGGCACGCACTGAGGTAGGGCTGGGCGTGGGGCTTATACCCAGATGGGATGTAAGGAGGAGCTGTTTCCCCAGGAGCATAGTCAAGCAATGGAGCAGGGAGGCCAGAGGACTTGGCAGCCCATCCTATCCAAGACATGACCAGATAAAGCATTGAGCAGACTGACCTGTGGCTGGTCCTACTTTGGGCAGGAGGTTGGGCAAGATACACTTACAGCCCGAGTCCCTTCCAACCTGAGTCATCCTATGCCCCTCTAAACCTGTGTAGAGCAATTGCACCAGTAGCTTCAGGACAGGGACTGTATCTCCTTGCTCTGCACACTGAAAAAATCCTGCCTCCCTGCTCCTCCTGTGTCCATGTGCTTGAGCTCTGCAGTTAGGAGATCATCATTATTCCTTTAAGATGTGCCTGGTCATCTGCCAAACTGCCTCTTGGTGCAGGAGGTTCTGAGATGAGTAAGAGGCTTTCCAGCTGAGTCCTGTGCTCTCTCCCACCAGCCATGGAGTGGCATGGGCCCAAGACAGACAACTCTCCTGTCTACATTCAGCTCCAAGCTGACAAAGTGCTCAAAGTGCTGGATAGCAGAGGGTCTGTGATCCGGACCATCAACCTCAAAGCCTACCAAAAAGTGGAAGTGATCCTCTCCAACAACAAAGGGAACAAAGCTCTGCTCCTGAAGAGCCCCAAGGAGTATGACCTGGTAAGTACAATGGTGTCTGGGGTATGACACCTTCCCCTGGACCCTCCACAATCCTCTGCACCACTCAGCTGGGGGCACTGGGAGCAGTGTATATCCTTGAAGTGAGGTTGTGGTCTCCTGAGAACCACCAGGTCCAGCAGATACTGTGAAGCTGAGCCTCTGATGATCACAGCCAGTCGGTGGGTCCTTTGCAGGTGCTGCTCTTCAGTGAGGAGGCCGAAAGAAGCATCTTTGTCAGGAAGCTAGGAGACTACTTGAAGGAGAGCAGATTTGACTTGCATCTATCTGAGATGAAGGAGCAGAGCCTGATGAAACAGGCAGTCACCCAGGAGCAGAGAAAACAAATTCTGGAGACTTTCTTCAGGCACCTGTTTGCCCAGGTGTGTAGAGGTGTAGCAAGCCCTGATGCTTGGGGGAAGGTATTAATGTATTGATTAAGCAATGAACATTGGGGCTGGTGCTCTCTGTAAGAGCTGGGAAGCCACACACAAGGAAGCTGACAATATTTCCAGGACCGAGGGACATTTTCCTTTACAGAAGACAAAGGGAGGTGTGCTGCAGTGATACAAATGTCTAAAGTGGCAAAGAGACTTTTGGGTGATATAATAGGTCTCCAGGGTGGTCAGTCACATGGACAGGGAAAAGTCACACTGTGTAGGCGAGACGTGGGACTTCCTCCATGGTATCTGCCATGAGTTTTGTGCCAGGGAGCCACCAGTCTTCGTGCAATGAGTCAGAAAGGAAGCACCAGCCTTCCGCTCTGCCATCACTCACAGCATTTATTTTGCGGGACACAACCTGCAGGTGCTGGAAATCGACAGATCTGATGCCGGGGAGCTCAGCTTTGAATCTTCACAGAAGGCAAGGGAGTCTCTAACATGTGAGCTGAGCAGAGCTGAGTTTGCTGAAGCCCTGGGGCTCAAAGACCACTCCATGTTCGTGGAGTCCATGTTCTCCCTGGCAGACAAAGACGGCAATGGCTACATCTCCTTTCGGGAATTCCTGGACATCTTGGTGGTCTTCATGAAAGGTGGGAGCCGGAGCTGGTTAACGCCTCCATCTGCTACCCTTGGTCTTGTTTCTGGGCTCTGTCAGAGTGGAGGACAAGATTCACCAAGCAGGTCAACCTGTAGACACTGCTACAGATTAAAATTTCCTTCACTCAGGACACCTCCAGCTTGGGCTTTGGGGCATGACAACATAATTGTGTTTTCTGGAAGATGGTTCACAAGGGGAGTTGTCTTCCACCACCACAAACATGTCTGCCCTTTCTCCTGAAGGGACTGTGCATCCTGTACTTGAGAAATCATAGCAACTCTGTCTGATATCTGATTCTCCTTAAATGACCACTGGAAAGGTGGATTCATAGGTGGAGGTGTTGAATGCCAGATTCAATCAAAACAACTCCCAGAAAAATCATAGCTCTGCAAAAGCACACTTTAACTTTGAAAAATAAGGCACAAGAAGGAATGTGTGTCTACCCAGTATTTCACCTTGCACTTGAGAAAGTCAAGTGGAAGGGTGAGGTTTCACTGCTGCAGGGTCCAGACACTCAAAAACAACATATGAAAGCATCTTTGCTGATGAAAATAGGATCTTGTTCTTACTTTGCCTCTTCCCCTCCCCACCAGGGTCCCCAGAGGAGAAGTCCAAGTTGATGTTCAGGATGTATGACATTGATGAGAATGGGTTCCTCTCCAAGGAGGAGTTTCTGAGGATGCTCAGGTACTCTTCCTCCTTCTTCCTAATGTTTTCACAATGATTATAGACATGTCTTCAGAAGCAGCTCCCAGTTTCTGTGCTTCGGACCACATGAAGACCATGGACTCAACACTTGCAACCAAGAGCCCATTTCTCCTATGAAACTGGTCTGAGTCTCTGCCCTGTGTTATCTGAGGGACTCAGCTGGTGTTCCCATCTTGCCTCCTTGTTCCAGGTCCTTCATTGAGATCTCCAACAACTGCCTGTCAAGAGAACAAGCAGAGCAGGTGACTGAGTCCATGTTCCGGGCCTCAGGGTTTCAGGACAAGGATGAGCTGACATGGGAGAATTTCCATTACATGCTGCGGGACCACGACAGTGAGCTTCAGCTCACCCAGCTCTGCATCAAAGGTCAGTGGGCACGAGCGCTGGGACAGCCCAGGTCCTGCAAGGCTGGAGGCAATGGGCAGCACCCAATACGGAAATCTAAAATCCTGGCCCATCTCAACTGCAGAAATGGGGCATCAGCCATTGCTTCACGTGTGACATGTTTGGGTCAGTTCAGAGCTATTCCCTGCCCACAGGAGATTCCTAAACTTTGTCTTGCACCTTCTGAATGACTATTTGTCCTTTTGTCTCCTCAAAGGTGTCCCTGAGGTGTCCAGGCAAAATCTGCACAACTGCGTCTCCTTCATAAAAAAGAAAGAGCCGAAAGGGTAGGCTCCCTTCCTTAGTGTCACTGTTGCTATTCCTTCTCTTTCTGCTCTGACTCACATCTATCCTTCACCCCGAGCCTTCCAACAAATCCTCCCACCAGATGTTGGAACTCCCAGCGCTGGGGAAGGGGTGGGAAGTGAATGCTGGGTGTTGCAGTGGGGCTGCCGTCCTCCTCCCCAGGCACAGCCAGAGGGGAGGAATTACCTCCTGCAGAGGCCTGTTGCATCCTCTGTGTGGAGATGGGGGTCCTGCATTGCTTTTTAGACAGAGGGGTTATCTTGCAGTGAATCCAGACAATGTGCAATTGAAGTTCATGCAAGCAGGCTTGCAGGAAAGAGCTGGACACGTTCCCTGCTGTGCCTAAGATGGGAAGTGGAGAAAATGAGAAAATTTTGGCAAGCGCTTGTGGCAGATAGAGCTTTGGGCGAGACATAACTCTATTTCCACAGAACCATCTCAGAGGAGAATAAAGACCCAAATCTGGACAATGTGAGTCACTACATGGAGCGAAAAGGTCAAGAACTGAGAAAGAGACCAGGAAGAAAGTGAGTTCCCTTGCCAGCTGTGTCTCTGGGGCTCAGGCTCATCCTGTTTGCTGTTTCTCACATCTCCCTGTCAGACCGGGCAGCCCTCCCACCAAATGGCACTGCTCCAAGGAGGCACTCATTGCCCAAGGAGTTACAGAAACAGTCCCATCTTGGCAGGACAGTGCTGCAACTGGGTCAGGGTGATGTGCCTCTACAATAAAAAAAACAAATGAAGTGGCCAACTCCAGAGGTTGGGATACTGGTTTTTAGAGAGGGGTCTTGTCTGACAGTTCCTGCCTGTGCTCCTCTGCTTCTTGGGCTGCTACTGGCTCACTTGGGCTGCCTACAAAAACTACAGGAGAGAATCTGGTCCTCCCTGCTGTGTCAGCAGCAAGTATTTCTTCAAGGAAGCAGTTCAGCTGTTGTTATTGATGGCCAGAATATCTTGTTTTGCCTTAATTGCACCAATTAAGGAAATTCCTCTTTTGTGGGGTAATTTTTGACACTTGAATATTACTATGAAATTTTCTTTTGCGGTTCTCATCTAGTTTCATTTGTGAGTCACTGCCTCCACGTTTGCTATCAGCTTTTGAAGGCACTGTAGAGCAGGATGACCTGAGATCCCACTCTGATGGTGTGCTCTGCAGGTCACCCCTGTCACTGATGTGCAGGGGTGATCATGGTACTTTGAGAGGAAACCCAAACCTGGGCCTTGAGCTGTTCCTTGCCAGGGAAACCTCATGGTGATACCAGCACTCCCGTGTTTGCCAGGGGGAACCAGTACCAGCTGCATCTGTACACGGAGGCACGACGGAAGAAGTACGAGAGGAACAGAGTTCAGCAGAAGATCCAGGAGTTCAAGCGCTTTGTTGAGAATTACCGGCGCCACATCATCTGTGTCGTCCTCTTCTCCGCCATCACTGCTGGTGTCTTTGCCGAGAGAGCCTACTGTGAGTGCCCACCCAGCCCTGCTGCGGGGGGCGTGGTGCCTCAAAGCTGGGGCTTGCCTGGGGGCATGATGGGGAGTTGCCCGGCACAGCTTTGGGCAATAGTGTCAGTCCCCCCCTGGACTGAGGGTCCCCAAAGGATCACTGAGGTTGGAAGGGATCTCTGAAAGGGTCTGGTCCAATGCCCTGCTCAGAGCAAACCCTTTTCTAAAGCTGAATGAGGCTGCTGAAGGCCTTGTCTAGAGAAGGTGTGAAGAGTTCCAAAGCTGGTGATTCCACCACCTTCCTGGCCCTGTGCTGGTTTTTGACCATCCTCCCTATAAAGAATTTCAAGAATTCAAACCTGAATTTTCTACAGTGAAACTCATGCTGTTGCCTCACATCCTTCCACTGTGCATCCCTGAGAAAGACTTGCTCTGTGTGCCCATGATATGGCTGCAGACAGCCAGCTTCTTTAACCCATCTCCTCCAGCCTGAACAAGCCCATTTCCCTCAGCCCTTCCCTTACATGATGTCCTCCAGCTCCCACCCATCCTGGTGGTCTCCACTGGACTCATTCCAGTTTATGGACACCTCTTATACTGGATTCCCCAATTGAGGCCACAGTCCCAAGGTGCAGATTCCCAGATCCCAGGGACATTTTCCTCCCTGGATCTCCAAGGACACCCTGTCATTCAGCAGTTCTGGGTCATTATGCCCCTTTCTCCACACAATCCCATCCCCAGTGTCCTGTTTTTGGTGGAGCCACACAGGTGGCTGTCCCCTTGTTGCAGGAAGGGTCATGGCCCTCAGCGCTGGGCACATGACATCCCCTCCGCTCTCTCTTCCCAGACTACGCCTTTGCATCCCCCAGCACTGGAATTGCACAGACCACCTTCGTGGGGATCATCATCTCCCGGGGATCAGCTGCCTCCATCTCCTTCATGTACTCCTACATCCTGCTCACCATGTGCCGCAACCTCATCACCGTCCTGCGGGAGACCTTCCTCAATCACTACATCCCCTTCGACGCCGCTGTCGACTTCCACCGCTGGATTGCCATGGCAGCCCTGATCTTCTCAGGTAGGTGGGCTGCTGGGGGATTGCCACCCACGAGCAGAGGACCAGCCCATCACACCACGGCAGGACCAGGCAGAAGCTTAAAGACCTTGCAGGGACATAGATGCCTTGCACTACAGAAGAGGAGGAGTCTCCAGGTCCCTGGGGACATCAGCAGAGTCTGACACATCTCCATCCACGTCAAGTGATGCTTCTTTCTCCATGTTTTTATTTCTTACAGTGCTCCACACTGCAGGTCACGTAGTGAATGTCTACATCTTCTCAGTCACACCTCTCAGTGTGCTGTCCTGCCTCTTCTCCAGTGTCTTTACAAATGATGGGTAGGTGGAATTTAAAGCAGAGTCCAGACAGGGTGTCCTGGGCATGGGCAGAAATGAAAATGGAAACCATTTGTTCATTCTGGTCACTCCATGGTGCAATCTCTTGTCCTTCTCCAGGTCACAGCTCCCACAGAAGTATTACTGGTGGTTCTTCCAAACTATTCCAGGTGAGAATACCTAGCAGACAGACTTGCACACCTGTGCCCAGGATGGGCAGCCCTCTGCCCAGTCCAGTTAAAGCCCCTGTGGGGCTGCCCTGTTCCCTCCCACAGGGCCTCTCAACTCTTCCATTCACAGGCATGACAGGAGTGCTGCTGCTGGTGGTTCTTGCTGTGATGTACGTGTTTGCCACCCACCACTTCCGACGTGTCAGCTTTCAGGGCTTTTGGATCACTCACCACCTCTACATGCTGCTCTACATCTTGGTAAAGGATTTGGGCTGGAAGGGAGGGATGGTGCTGATGCACTGTAAGCCTGTAGGTCACGTCAGTGCAGCTGATGAGATGGAATAGCTTGGGGTAGTTCCAAGGGAGATGGTAGCCCCAGTCCTGGCTCCCCATTGCTGTTGAGCTGCCACCAAATCATCCCTGGGGTGATGATTTGCCTTGCTAAAAGGTTCTGCTCCCTGCCCAGGTCATCATCCATGGTAGCTATGCACTGATCCAGCAGCCCCGTTTCTACATCTACTTCATCATCCCAGCTCTCATCTACAGTGCAGACAAGCTGTACAGCCTGAGCAGAAAGAAGGTGGAGATCGGCGTGGTGAAAGCTGAGCTCCTGCCCTCAGGTACCACAGCATCCCCGGCCACACAGCACCAGCCCAGCCCAGGCTCCCCACAAGAGCTCCAGCGATGCAGGAACATCAACTCCTCAACATCTCCAACTAAACGGAGCCCCCTCCCCCATCTCCCCACAGGTGTCACCCACCTGCAGTTCCAGCGGCCGCAGGACTTTGACTACAAGTCGGGGCAGTGGGTGCGCATCGCCTGCGTGGCCCTGGGCACCACCGAGTACCACCCGTTCACGCTGACCTCGGCTCCGCACGACGACACGCTGAGCCTGCACATCCGCGCCATTGGGCCCTGGACCACCCGTCTGCGTGAGCTCTACTCTCCCAAGAACCTGGCCCTCCTTGGCACACTGCCTAAGGTGAGACCTGCACAGGATGTCACCCATGGGGACATCTGAGTCCAAGAGCATCTCAGCAACGGGTTTTGCCAAGCCCGAGGCACTTCTCCAGCCCTGAGGGTATCCAAGACCTGGGCAAGCAGAGACTTCTGCTAACAGTTGACTCCCTTCCAGCTCTACCTGGATGGGCCCTTCGGAGAGGGCCACCAGGAGTGGAACAAGTTTGAGGTGTCGGTGTTGGTGGGAGGAGGCATCGGGGTGACACCCTTTGCATCCATTCTCAAGGACCTGGTCTTCAAGTCATCCATAAACTCCAAGCTGCTGTGTAAGAAGGTAAGAGTAAATACCTGAAAGACAAGCCCCCTGAGAGGCTGGACTCACTGATCTCAGAGGTCTTTTCCAACTGAATTGATTCTGTGATTCTGAGATGCCTCCTGCTGATGCTGGCCTCTTTGGGGGTAAAATCCTCTGTGGAGTCCATGGACATTCACAAGGATGTTGGCCCCACTCTGGGCCTCATCCCAATGTGCCACAGATCTACTTCATCTGGGTGACGCGCACGCAGCGGCAGTTTGAGTGGCTGACGGACATCATCCGGGAGGTGGAAGAGTCAGACAAGAACAACTTGGTCTCTGTGCACATCTACATCACCCAGCTGGCCGAGAAGTTCGATCTGCGCACCACCATGCTGGTGAGCCTGGACACCCAATGGGGAGGATGCCAGGCCAGGCCATGCCATGCCAGGCTGTGCAGGGCCGTGCTGGGCCATCTAACGTGCACCGATCTCTCTTTCAGTACATCTGTGAGCGGCACTTCCAGAAGGTGCTGAACAAGAGCCTGTTCACGGGGCTGCGCTCCATCACGCACTTTGGGCGCCCTCCCTTCGTGCTCTTTTTCAACTCACTGCAGGAGGTGCACCCTGAGGTCAGTGTCCAGCTGGGAACAGGAGGAGGTGCACCCACCAGCCATTGTGGAGGGTTGGTCCCAGCCTGCCCCCAAGGTCCTAGAGACCTCAGTGGCATCTGCACCAAGAACAGGACAGAAGGGGAACGAATCCTGCTTTCCCTCTGGAGCCAGGCTGAGGTGCAAGAGTCAGCAATGCCCTATACCAGCCAAATACCCCCTGCTATTGCAGGACCCCAACTGCAACCACTGACCAGAGCTGGGGGGCTCCCATCCTTCCTCCATGGCCCTTGCAGCTCCATGGGGATGTGAACCTCCCCAAAAGCCTCTGGAGGCTGAGACAGACTACTCAGCCAGCATCCATGCCCAAAGCTGTCAGAGAGCAAGGGATCAAGAGGGGCTGTACTGTGGGGACAGCTGGTACTGCAGTCTGACTCCTTTGGCTCCTTCCTTCCCCAGGTGCAGAAAATCGGGGTGTTCAGCTGTGGCCCACCCGGGATGACAAAGAGCGTGGAACAGGCTTGCCGGCAGATGAACAAGAAGGACCAGACCTACTTTGCACATCACTATGAGAATTTCTGACCCTACCCCACACTGTTTCACCCTCTGGCTGCTGTCTGCATTGTTCATCCCAGCATCTAGCAGCAATTCTTCAAGTGGCTGTGGTCCTGGGCTCCCACCCAGCACCCTCCCCAGGTGAAAGCCACCCACAGCCAAGAGCAGGGATGACAAGACCCACAGAGCAGAGATCGGTGTGCCAGCAAAGCCTTGCCATCCCAGCATTGACCCACATGGCCCCAGTGTGAACCCCTGAGCCCAGGGCATCCTGCTGCCATCCCCATATCCCTGCAGCCCCACGCCCAGGATCAGGCTGGTGTGTCCCAAGCCAGAATACCCACTGTTTGAGTTAAGCCCAGCTCTGCCACCTTAACTGCACAAGACAGAACTTGTGCTCTGCTGGGAGACTCAGGGAATGTCTCTGACCAGCTTTGGGGAACAGCTTGGTGCCTGCACAACCTGAATTCACAGCACTTTGTTCCAAGACCCAGGAGGTGAACAGATGGGGTGAGGAGCCAGAGAGCTCTCTAGTATCCCTCTTCTTGATACAGCTTTCCTCACACGCTCTTCAGTGCCTGCTTGTTAACTCTCCCTGGGTTTGCATAGGGCCTTGGTTGTGTTTGCATTGACTTCCTCCAGTAGTGTCACAGTCCTTCGATCAGGGATCAGTTGTTCTTGTTTAAATAATGCCTGGCTTTGCATCACTGCTGCTTTTGCAGGCTACGGTTGAGCTTAAATAAAGCTGATTGAAATTTTAAAACACTTTCTTGCCTCATGTAGTCAGGTCTTGGTCATCTGGAGACTTGTAATACTTGCAGCATAGTGCTGGCCTTGCTCCTGGCACAGAGCATTAACTCCAGCCCACTGGGAAATGGGCTAAGTTGGAGAGAGTTTCCCCTGCACTGGTGACATGCAGGGAGTGGGCGGTGGGGGATTACAGGCACAGCCCCACTGAATATGTCCACCAGACCCATCGCCCCCAGCAATGCACCCACAGAGTCAATGCCCCCAGCACGACCTGATGAGGGAGCAGATAGCTCCAGCCCTCAGGATGCTAAACAGTCCCCTACGACTGCAGAGATCAAGTTTCCATTTCCCAGTAAGAGCAGTCTTGCAATGGCCCCACCCATGGTCCCCCACCCATGCCACTGGGGATCCACACAGGACAGGAGTCTGGATGGCCAGTGGATCCCCAGCCAGGCCAATGGGGTTCCTCCCAGCATGGGAATGTGCTGAGTACATATTTTGACCACTTATTCCAGCTACAGAAAGCTCCTCTGGGTTATCCGTGTAAAATTCAGCATGGACTTGGGGCCTTCCATCTCTACCAGGATTAACTTGGCCACATCTGGAATTAGCATGGGATTTTATTTGCAAGTGGTTGGGTCATTTGAGGTTTCACAGTCCTGCTAACACTGAGCTCAACCTGCACCCTGGTGAGGCCTAGGTCTGCACAGTCCCCTGCAAACCACTCCAACCCATCACCCCACACTTTAAGGGACACATATGGAAGGTCTCAGGTAGCTAGAATTTATTGAGGAAAGTTCAGTATCAGCCCAAGGAAGCAACTGATCTCTCAGTACTAAAATTAACATGACTGTAATCAAAGATTAGATTTTTTTCTACCTCGTTAGTACCTTGTTTGTGGCTCACAAACTCAGCAGGAAGGCTTGATATTCCCAAATAATTATGATTTGTTCACAGTGGTAAAATCTTTGAGTGATGCTGTCCTCTCATGTCTCACCTGTGCTCCCCTCCACGCCAAAAGCTGCTGAGCCCCCCAACAGCCCCTTCATGGGAGCCACATAAAGACAGGGCTCTCAGCAGTCCCAGTTTTCCCTGCATGCAGTGGTCCCATGAGGAGCTGCTGGGGGGTGACACAGCAGACATGGTCTCAGCTGGCCTCTAAGTTTCACAAAAAGCCCAGGCTCTGAGCTTTGTGAAGAGCGTGGAGAGAATGACCTCATGTGCCAGTGCTTCCCCTGGAGTGGGGATGGCCAGACTTTGTTCCACAGGCTGTTTGCTCCCTGAGCACCCATAAGGGCAGGGGGGATATTCACATAGGGCTATCTCACATCCAGGGATTGCCATGCAGGAAATGCTGCAGCCAGGGCAGTGTGGGACAGGATGGGGGAGTGCCAGCATCTCCACCCTTGCTATGCCACATGCCAGTGACACCTTCCCCAGGCACGAAGGAACTTGGGCAGGCTCTACTACACGTGTGGTCTGTGAAGAAGAGCCACCAACTGTGCAAACCATTATCTCTAATTCAGCATTTTGATTCCAACTATTGGCTGTCCATTTGTAGTTATGTGTTAATGCTCTAATAGTGTATCCCAGTGCCATTCACCCTCATTACGTGTGATTTTCTAGTTACAAGCAGCAGGGATGAAGGCCGGGCACTGGGACAGCTCAGGGGCTCTGATCAGTGGGGTCACACTTCAGCATGACTTTGACCCCCTCACCCCTCTTGGTGGTCTCAAAGGCCTCCAGAGCCTTCTCCAGGGGAAAACGGTGCGTAACCAAGGGCTTGACATTGATCCTCTTGGATGCGAGCAGAGCAATGGCCACAGGCCACCTGCAAGGGAAGCAGAGAGCAGGGGATGAGAGCAGCCACTAGTTTGGAGTCCAAGAAAAGAGCATGGAGCAGCCTGGATCATCACAGTTATTTCCTTAGCACAGGGAAGTTTTGCCTGCAAAGAATCTTCTGGGGAGGGGACCTCAAGTGTCTGGTATGGGAGATGGCACAAGCCAACTGCTCTGGGCTGTTGAGCTCTGAAAAGACAGGCACTGCTATACAGACAGTTGGGAGAGTAAGTGAAATCACAGAAAGCAAGTGAAAATCACAGGAAGCTACTACTTTGGAAGCCCAGAATGAAAACCAAAACTGCCATACTCTGCTCTCCTCTCGCCTAGCCTCTTGCCTGCACACTGACCATGGTGGAGCTCAAACTCATTTGAGGGCAGTGAGGGACTCAGAGCAGGGAGAAAAAAGGAAAAGCCTCAATCAGCTTCCAGCCTCTTCTCTGACACAGAGTCCCTCAAATGGATTGCACAGCCACTCCGTTTAGAACCACAGAAACATTCAGTTTGGAAAAGGCCTCCAAGATCATCAAGTCCAACCATGAGTGGTCCAAATTAGAGCAACAGGGATACAAAAGGATGCAGCAAGTAATCTAGTTCCCAAACTGCCTACTTAATAACACTTCTCATTTTAAGAGGGAGCTTGATAACATCCCATAAATCATTCCTGGAGAACTACAGATTAAGAAAAGACACTTGCTCCATTAGAAATAAAGTGCAGCTCTGAAGAATTTTAACTTGGAGGCACATCAGCCCCTGCTGCATGAGACTCACGTGTTGCAGTAGCGGAATATCCCACGGATATCCACCTCCCGCACAGCAGCATTCACGATGGGCACTGTCACCATCTCAGGCCCCAGCCCCACCAGCACCAAGGTCCCACCAGAACGAGTGGCCTGGGGAGCAAACACACAAACAGGTTACACTTTGCAGCACACGGTTGCAGGAGCCTATGCAGGGTCTGTCAAAAATAAAGCTACTCTTTGTGGCTGCAATGGACTGCCTGGGGCACAGCAGAGAAGCTGGGGAGAGGCAGGATGCCGTCAGGAGTCTGTAAGAGTGAAACACGTGGTAATCAAAGCTAAAAATGCAAACTTTTGAAAATCTCTGAAGGATTTTGGTAGGAATCGCAAATTCCTATTCTGAAAACCCCATTCTGAAAAATGGCTGGCATTTAGGACTACAAAAAGTACTTTGGTATTTGGTATTTGGGAGAGACATAAAACTAAGAGCCTGATGCTCTACTGGAATTTCTCTTTTTGCAGTTTGCCCATTCACCTCCTGTCCTTTCACTGTGAAACTCCACATTAACCTTCCCCCATCCTCCTGTCAGGATGTTCATCCCTTTCTTAATTGCTTCTTTCATTGCTTCTGGAATTAACTTTCTTGATTATTCTTCTTATTTGGACATAACTTCAAAGGAAGGTGCTGTCCTACTCCCTGGGTTTGGGGATCTTACTGGGGTCTCCTTGATAAGTGGTTAAGCACATAAGCATCAAATCAATTATCCCTATGCTGACGTTAACACTAATTGTCTCTCTTCATTTACTATCTAACAAGCACCTTCTCTCCCCACACCAAGCCCACTTAAATTAAGCACTGTGGGAGTGAAATAGCTCATTCACTGCACCATCCCAATAAAAAACAGACCAACATCATCCCTGGTCTGCCTTTGGAATAAGTGGTACTCACATAAATTCCAGCCTGGATACAGGCTTGCACTCCTGTGCACTCCACAGTTATCTCAGGCATGCAGCCAAGCACACTTTGCACTTTGGAGGCCACCTCCTGTGGGGTCTCGTTCTTCACCTGAATGGTGAAATCCGCCCCCACCTCCTTGGCTTTTTGCAGGCGAGAGGCAGATAAGTCTGTGGAAAGAAAACCAAGTCAAGAACTGGAGTATTATGTGAAAGAGCAGGAAGAACTAGAGAATTCATTGGTTTGTAAACACTTAGTGTATCCACACTGTCACAGACCTGTCCTGCTCTTCACCCTCCTTGTAGCAGCTCTGGAGGCTGCTGAGCATCTCTCAGACAGTTTCTGCCACAGACCAATGAGCAGGCAAGCCCACGAAGAACAATGGGGAGTGGACATGGACCTGAGACACCCCATTAACAGGGAGCAACAAAGCTGGTGATGATAAACATCTGTGAGGGCATGGCTATACTGCTGCACTCTGTTCTGAGGGATCTTGACAGGGCTCTAAGTATCACCTGAAGATCCACAGGGGGTCTGTACCATGGAGCAAGCTGTCTTGCTGGGGCATCCCACATCCCCTGGAAGAAAGCCACCTATTCCTCTCCAGGCACCACTGGTAACCAGGCCACTTCTGGAGATAAAGACATGGACAGCAGAGGAGAAGAGTGGGATTTTTCCCTACGCTAAAGCAGTGGTCTACAAGGGTCTGCATGCTGGCATGGGAAAAGATGCAACAGCCAAGACTTCCTAGACCCAAAATTGAGGGGTAGTCTCCTCCTAGAGGTCCTGGGCTTGAAGACTCAGAAAATGATGCCTGTGCTAGGGGCACACACAGCAAAGAGGAAAGCACCCCTCTCACCAGGGCAAAGTCTTCAGAGAAGTCAGAGATGGGGTGGGGTGAAAATTTCAAGGGAAGAGGAGGAGGATAAGGCCAGTTCTCCAACATGAGCCACTCTGACTCAGCCACAGTCCTGGCAGTGAGCCAGGCCAGAGGCTCTACCCTGCCCATCCCATGGCAAAAATGATGGCACTTACTGGCAGGGCAGGGGGTACACAGGCACTGACTGGCAGAGCAGATGATGGACAAGCCCCCACAGGCAGTTGTAAGGCTCAGGATGCCAAAGGCTTGGTGGGCACACCTACCAAGCTGAGCACCCAGGAGAGCTGTGGAGGGTGTTTCAAAAAGGGGAACAAAGGGTAATAAAATGCAGACGAAAGAGAAAAAGCCAAGGCTGAAAAGGAAGGGCAGCATCACCCTGGAGGCCCCAACATGGGCTCGTTCCTCTGGCTGCAGGAGTCACATCTGTCCCTCCAAAGCTCTGAACATTGGGCTCCAGGCCATGTGTGGGGTCATGCTTGACCCCAACTGAGCTGCACTCGGAGACCTCCCATGCACCAATTGCATGGCCAGGGGCTTTGTGAGACACTTCAAGTGCTATGAAACACTTTTGCCCAGCATGGTTGGTGTCTCCCTAATCTCAGTGCATGGCAAGGAGACCACAGGGGTTCAACAGTGCTCTCAAGTAATGACTAAATTCCCTGTGAAGTTTGGTCTCAACACTAGCTCACAGCAGACACAGCTGGATTCTATAATTTTTAACATCTGCTCAGTCAATAATGTATTTTAGATTATAAATATAAATTACAAAATATTATAAACGTATAATATATATAAATAAATATTATAGACATTCTAGTCTATATTTTACATGTTTTATATATTTTATACTTTCTCTCTGGCAGAAATAATCCACAGGCAGTGTCCTAGAGTAACAAGGCAGTCAGTGCATTTCAAAGTGGCCACAAAAGCACTCTCAGGCAGCAAAAAATCCCACATCTTTCCTGAAGCTGGCCTCTGGTTTGCTGACCTGCTCAGGAAGGAAGCCCTGGCTCTAAGCAGCACATGGAATGCAGCAGCAACCCTGTCAGCCCTGGCCAGGGCTGCAATAACATCTCAGTACACCTGAATCACCAGGAAGCACTAACTGAAGCAGATAGATCTGCAGGTCACTGGATTGTTCAGAGCTCCAGACACCTGTGAGTCTTGGGAAGAATCAAGTCATTTGGACTTTGAACCCATACAGTTCTTGGGAAACTGGTCAATTATACAATCAATAGCTTGTATCTTGCCTCTAGTCAGAAATCTGTTTTCACTTCCCAGCCCCTGTAGCTAATTAAAGTCTTGGTTGCTTCCAACGAAGAGATCAAATTACCCTTAAGCTTCTCATGATGGTTTATGAGCCAACTTGAGAGGCAAATAAATACTCTTGATTATTCTCAGATTTTCTGTGTTGATCTTCTTCCTCAAAGGAGTTGAGCTCTGTACAGTTACTCACTTCCCCTGACCTTGAATTCCAGGGTTTCTGGAGGCATCAATACCCAGAACTTCAGATTCAGATAGAAGAAGGAGAATAATTTCCCTTAAATAAGAATTATTAAGTGCACCTTTGGTGACAGTGCAATGCAAGCCCAACATGAACACCTAAACTGCCCCTTCAGTTACTGGGGAGGAAGGCTGATCTTTTACACGTATCTAAGGAGAAAAGCAGCTTTTTAGAGCAACAGCAAGACAGAAGGACAGGAGAAGGTTGCCCATAAATATCAACCACACCTGCTCAGGAGTGGAGTGGAGAAAGATGCAGAGCTTTTGGAAGAGTAGATGAGGACCCATGAAACCAATTGATCTTCTCACCCAACTGGAGTTCATTAAATATATCAAACATTCCACGCAAGCCAAAGTCGGAAGCTGTAGGAGGTGAGTCCTCAAGAAAAAAGCTTTTCTAAATATTTCTGTACCTGTGAGAAGCTTGTCAAAACAAACACAAACATTTAAAGCCATAAGTGCTGCACAAAGCTCCTCGCAGACACATGATAAAAACGTGGGGCAATGAATTCAAATAATTTGGTGGCAAAGTACAAGAGGGCCTCTGTGGGCAGACAGGCGCCTCACAGGTGCTGGCTCCTAAAGCCAAAACAAAAAGCAATTTCTTGAGACAGGCAGCAAAATCTCCAGTGGCAACGAGCCAAACCAAACCCATTCCTCAGCTCATGTCACGCACAAATATTTGACTTGGGACAGCACCTCCATGGGTGTCTCTGAGCACCTCAGCCAAACCCCTCTCATGCGGAAGAGACATTTATGAGTCAGAATCAGTACCTAGGCCAGCACATAAAGATAAGGGGTAATTCCATGTATCCAAGCTTGCTGATCCTACAAACCAAGCACCATGAACCTCCTGTGGCACATGACAGCCAGCTCAGCTTGGCCAAGGTCCCCATCAGCAGCAGCTCCTGGTACTAGGGGGAAGACACACCCAGGCTGGAATGAGGGGAAGGCTGAGCAACTGCCTCAGCCCCACCAAGCCCCGCTCACCAAGCCTTCCCCACCAAAAGAGCTGGCCACCCCGAGCCCCTGCACCAGCCTAGCTGGCCACAAGGCTCCTTGTGCATGATTCAGGAGGCAGAGCTGTTTTTCCTGCTACAGCAAACACCATCCTCAAATGACAACACTTCACAAAATCTGAGGTGTGGACTGATCACATCCATCAAGCACGTACACCTGCTGGGTGAGGCCAGCACAGCCAAAAATGCCCTGGACTTGACAGCAAAAGGATTACGGGAGGAGAAGACAATAATGTGCTTTGTGTTTTGACCTGACCTACTACTGAAGGATGTTTCTGTAAAGGCAAGAGGGTGGGACCTGAATTTTATCTGGTGACCCAAAGATGGAAACACAGTAATGGAAAGGTCAAAAATACACCTGGCTCAAAGTATGGGAGGTAGCAGCCTTCTGAAAGGTCCAGTCCTTTAGGGCTTTGACATAAAAACTGCAGCAATCTGTGATCAATGTCCAGTGGCACCTCTAACTGCTCCTCCTGGCCATCACCACTCAGAAAGATCCAAGAGTCATAGTGGGAGCTGGAAGCACCATTTCCAGACCCTGTTCAACCCCCAGGTGGAAATTTTAACCAAAGAATACCCTGAGGTTACTCCAGCTCTCCATCCTTCTAGGCAAGCTACAGAGAGAGAGGGCCTGAACCTTAGAGGAGGGCTAGGAGGGCTAGGTTAGCATGGCAAAAAGGAGGGGGAATGGAATGGCTGTCTCGACAACCTGAAGGGCAGCTGCAAAGGTGGTTAAGACTCATTTCAGTTCTTGCACCAAGGGGAAATCTCCATAAATGACACTTTGTGAGTGGACCCTAGAAAAAGCTTCATCATTAAGAGATGCAAATCTGGAGAAGGCATCTAGAAAAATGGGATCTCCTTCCTCAGAGCTTTTCCCGACACAGCTGGACAAAGACATTCTTGCAGGCAGCAACTGGACTAGAAACATCCAGAGTACATTTATGCAAGGAAGGCCCATTTCTGAAATGCAGAGACCCTGAAAAGACCATTTCAGTCACTGTGGATAACCAGTGAGAAATGAAACTCCCAGCAGCAGCAGACAGAAGGGCAGAGAAAGACAGTGTGAGAGAAGCACAGTGTGGCTGAACACAGAAAACAGTGTGCAAACACTATGTGGGCCATCACCCAGCACTACCAGAGATAAAAACAACCTGCTAAGATCAAACCTGCCTGAAAAGGTGGTCAAGTACTGGAACAGACTGTCCAGGGAAGTAGGGGAATCACTGTCCCTGGAAGTGTTCAAAAAACATGTGGATAAGGCACTTATGGACATGGTTGGGCTTGGCAGTGCTGGGTTAATGGCTGGACTCGATGATCTAAGAGGTTTTTTCCAACCTTAATGATTCTGTGATTCTATATGGTGGGAAACAGGCACACTCTGGAAGGGCTAAAAGGACTTACCTGTAACCACCACAGCTGCTGCACCCATCATCTTAGCAACAATCACATTTACGAGGCCAATTGGTCCTGGGTACAAAGGAGAGAAAGAGAACATGTACCACTGCCAGGCAGCATCAGCCCCACCTCTGAACATGCCCAGAATTCAGTGTGTTCCTGGCCAAAGGAGGCTTTGGCAGCCCCAAGGTCCCCCTCATCACACTTGTGGCTCTGCCATGACCCACCCTTCCAGCAGAGCCCAGAAGCAGAGCCTGAGCCTGCCCACCCCCTCCTAGCAGGCAGGGAACCCAAGGACTGACTATGATCACTGTACCAGAGCCAGACACGAAGACTTTGCTTCCCAGAGTGACTCCCGCTCTTTTGCAGGCGTGGATTCCCACCGAGAGGGGCTCGATAAGGGCTCCTTCCTCAAAGGTGACATTATCTGGAAGCCTGCAAGAATGGGACACAAGGAACACTCACCAATGTAGTTTATGAGAGTGATGAGGAAAGCCATGACACTCGAAGACCTAACATGGGTGTAAAACACAGTGGCAAAACGCACATTGCCACCTGTGGTCAGAGAAATATGCTGGAATACGCTTCAAGAGGTTCCATTGCTTCTTTCCCTCCTCTGAAGCAGCGTCAAGTACACTTGAACCATTCATCAAGCACCACACCCAGGGACCCACAAACTTCCCCTCATCAACTCTCCAGTATTTGGTGAGTCAACAAGGACTCCTCTGCCACTCACTCCCTTTGGAATAAACCCCCCAGCTGCATGTGTACCACCCCGAAGCTGCCCTATGGCTCATCCACCAGTGAGCTCCCAGACTCCTCACCAGGGTTGAATCAGCTTTTAGGAGACATCCTGCTGCCAAAGGTGATAGCACCAGGAAAGGCAGCCAGATCCAGGTTTGCCCATTACACCCAGGATCACCCTCCCTGATACACCAAGTGTTTTAACAAGTGGACTGGTCCCAGCATGCACCCTCCCAGCAGTCAGGGACAATGCGTGCAGTGGGTATCGAACACCTTTTGGACAAAAAAGAGCCCTGTAACTCAGCCAACATAAGTGATGGAAAAAAGCAGAGGAAGCGAAACACTTCTGAACTGCTGAAAGAAATAAATCTCAACCCCGCAACACTGCCCACCAGCAAGCCACCAGTATGGGTTCTCACACAGCTCTGGGAGCTGTGCCTGCCAGGAGGGTCTTTGTGACAGCACTGGGAAGCTTGAGGTCAGATCTCAGCCAGGCTGATGTGAAACCAAAGAAATGGAAATGATGGCTGTGGGAAGACAGCTGTAAGATACCTGCATATCCCTTATTTCCAAGAGGCTTTAAAAGTCTGACTCCAAGAGTTCAGTTGTCACAGAGTTTGGCATTACGTTTGCTACTGCTGGGTTTGGGCACTGTCCTGTCAATGGGGAAGGCAGCTTCACAGCATGATCCCACCTCCATCCAGTCACTTGGAGCACCCAACACAGAGTCTGTCCACCAACAGAACACACAATAACTTCCCAAATGTGAGAAAGCTCACTGAGCGCAGCCATCATCTGTTCTTAGCAAATGTGTGCTGGCAGACTGACTGCATGCCAGGGAATCTGCTCTACATGAGCCAGCCACAGCACTACTGATCTGAAACTGGGAGCACCAGGTCCAGGCTTTGCATCCCAAAGCTTAAAAATAAAATAAAATAAAGTAGCCAAAGTAATATTTTCTCAGATTGAAGAAAAGCAAAAGCCTCGAAGAAGCCAGCTACAAACCAACCACTTCCTCTCAAGCAAAAACCTGTGATGTTGTCAGAAAATGTTATTTTGATACGTAGGAAATCAATGACAGCAGGTCTGGACAGTGAGATGCTAATCCCATCCAGACCAGTACCTCATTCTGACAGCAGCTGCTTGGTATCTGCTTTGAAAGCTTCCTGCCTGAGGACTCTCAGGAGAAGAGCAGTCAAGTGCCTCCTTCCAACTGGCACAATCCTGAATGCTTCCAAGCAATGTGCCAGTGCTGCCACAATTAATAACATATTCAAGTTTGCTGAACTGGACACGAAAACAGCTATGTTGTAATGTTGGTAGCTTAGTGGGGACACTCAGAGACACATGAAGAAACACCTAAGCAGGGCCATTGCTTTCTGTTCCCGTTCTGCTCGAAGTGTTTCAAATTTGTTTCAAATGACAGAGTGAGATGTCAGCAGTCACCCTGGTGTTTCCTGAAAAGCAGCAGCAAAACTCAGCTCAAAGAACCAGACAAAGACCTTCAGGCACCAACCTAGGAAGGCAAGGATATAAAAAGAGACAAGAAAGAAACCAACAGCAGGGAGCAAATGGGAAAAGGAAAATAATTAAAGGGTAAACCAGTGGTGACATCCCAGGAGACATGCAAGAAATGTTTATGTCTAGCACCAGAGGGGATAAACTACGCCTGCCTGACAAACCCTTTGCAAAGTGGCTGCCATCCAAGCTTAGGCATGTTATTTAGGGATCAGAAAGCAACAAAACCTGTTAGGATCACACAAAGAGTGTTCCAAAGGGCCAAGAGGTGACTGCTACAGCTATTCTTCCCCCAGGGAGTGTATATTTCTCTGTGGAGTGAGCATGGACTGACTTGTAGCAGTAGCTTGCATTGTGCTTGTAATAGCGGCACAGGTTGCCGTCATCGGGCGGTGTCGCGCAGAAGAAGATGGTCGGGGACAGGTTGTAGCGCCCAGTTTTGCAGAACTCATCCATTTCCCTTGGGACACCCGGCTCGATGGCCACACGGTCACCTGCCAAGGTGAAAGCAGATGGAGTGGGTCAGGGACAGGGTGGCACACAAGTAGGAGCAGCACCAAAAACCACAGAAACACTGGCACCATGCAGGCTGGAGGGACATGAGTACGGTCTTGCTGCACACACCAGGCTGGTTGCCAACGCTCCCTTCAGAGCAGCCTCATCACCAAGATCTTCCCAGGTACTTGGAAAGAGATGATGTTTCAGAGGGACAGGCACAGATGGAAGCTCAGCCACACACACACACACCCCTTCCTCCAGCTGCCTTGCAGCCAACCCCAGGAGATGAAGGGGCAGCCCCCAGGCAATCACACTGTGACCAGATATTTTGCTGAATCTGTAGTAATCAGAACAGGAGATACTGAGGATGGAGCAGCTGAGCTTGGCTAGCTACCATGCTGCCAGCTGGAAAGGGCTGCTCCTTGGGAGTCACAGAATCATGGAAGTATTTGTGTTGAAAGGGACCTTAAAGATCAGGTTGTTCCGCTCCCTGTCACAGGCAGGGACACCTTCCACTATCCCAGATTGCTCCAAGCCCTGTCCAACCCAGCCTTGAACACTTCCAGGAAGCAGCCACAGCTTCTCTGGGCAACCTGTGCCAGGGCCTCCCCACCCTCAAAGGGAAGGAAGCTTAAGGTGCAGAACACCCAGGAGCCTGGCAGGATTTATCTGGGGACAGAGACAGCTTGGTGCTACAACAGAGTAGCCCAGGGTGCTGGAAGGACACTTGCTGCAGGACAAAGAGCTGTTATTTAATTGCAGTCACAAAGCAGGATGGACCAGAGAAAACAGTGTGAGCACAGTACAACTTGTACAACCCAAGGGACCCAAAGCCTCACATTTATTTGGCCAAATCTCTGAGCAAAGCTCTCCACCAACAGGCTTTCAGGCAGATACGGGGATAAGCAGGATGGAAGTTAAGATCCATCTAGGCCATTGCATCCCCTCTGAGCTGGCCAACAATGGGTGTCTGACAGGACAGGGGCAGGACAAGCACATACTGAATACTCTCCCAGGCTCACATTATACGCAGCTGTGAGAACTCCCAAGTTTGTAGTTAGTAACACTCAACCACTTCTCCTCCTTCCACCATGTAAACTACAAGGTCTGCTATATCTTAGGTGAATGCTGCACTTCACTGTGCCTTGCTCTGGTGCTGAAGCAACCAGAGAACAGGCAACTTGTTCTCCCAGCCCTCCATGAGTCCTCTCATCCTTGACTTGTCTCTACAGCTCCCAGTTCAAGTTCCTGACTTGGACATTTTTCAGAGATGCCGCTTCACATCTTGTTTTCTTCCTTGTCCTCCTCTGAACCTTTCTCACTTGTTTTACATCCTTTTGGAAAGGAGGAGACCGGAACTGCATGCAGAGTTCCAGATGTGCACTGACATCCTCTGAGTCTCTGTCCCCTTCCTAACAGTGATTTGCATTTTCACTGCTGCGGAGCCAATGCTCCTACGCACAGGGTCAGAGACAAAGGTCTCACCCTTCAGTGGTGATGGTCAGCAGAGCATTTTAGATATCAAGCTGGTTTTGTTTGTTCTATCGTGGATATCACTTTGTTTTTGCCTGTGCTGGATTTCACAGGCACCCCTCAGGTCTCTCTGTAACTCTTGCTGGCTCTCCTCCACATCCTTTCCACCTAGCCTAAGTTGCTCTCATCAGCAAACTTTGCAAAATTCCCTGCTCAGTCCATTTTCTAGGATATTCATGAGCACAGTGAGCTGTGGAGGTCCCACCACAGGGCCTGGAGCAGTTGCTCCAGTGACCTCTGCACTGCAGGAGGCCTTCAAGAACACTCACAGAGAAGAAACACTCACAGCACGTCGCTGACAAGAGCTGTAGATGTGGTTTCTGAAGCTTTATCAAGCTTCCTTAAAAGGAAGTACCCTGTGCCATACAGCCAGCACAGCTCATGATATCCCAGGATCAAGCAAGCTAAGGAATATCATATACTAGTGGCCAAGATGGGTGACTAATAACAGTGCAGTGACACTTTTTGAAGGAGGTCATTCTGTGAGTTCAGAACCTCAGATAAATTTACACGACAGAAGAAAACACAGCCTGTTATCAATCAACACATTCTGGGAACTGATTAGGAGGAAAACAAACAAATGGGTTTGGTTCCAGATACCTGGTTTCAGATGAGTCACCCCAGAGCCCACTTTTACGACAGTCCCGGAAGCTTCGTGTCCCAACACCATGGGATCCTTGACAACAAAATCCCCAATTCGACCGTGCTGCCAGTAGTGAACGTCGGAGCCACAGATACCAACGGAATGCATGCGCAGGAGCACCTCTGCCAGAAAAGGAGGGAAGGTTCCTTGTAGAAAAACTGACCTCCTTAGGCACTGGGAGAGCAGCACGTGGGCCCCAGAGCAAAGACCAAGTCAGTATCAACACATCCAAATTTACTGGCATTCAATCAACACACCAGAATTCTGTGTGCACACAGAAGAGTGGCGTGTTCGTGAGCCACGTGCTGAAACACAAAACTATGCAATGATTCACATAGCAAGAAGGCTTAAAATAGGGTAAGACAAAAGCTAATGTCAATAAAAATATGCTCAACAAATAAATGCAATTTAAGAGGGACGTTATTATTGCTGGAGCAGGAATAAAAGAGCAAGTCCATTTAATTTTTCCTTCTCCCTAAGCTATGATTTCAGCCCTGGAGAGTTAGTGAATCAAATTTCTATCAGCCCATGCCCATGCTATTAACGTTTAGTCCTGCATAAGATTATCTGACATGTCCCAAGAGCCATTTACTGTGACATACACGAACTGATGAACAGGAAGCAAAAAGAGCCAGATAAAGAGTTTTATCTGTGACTGCTCCAACTCCTCTTTTTAGCTGGAAAAGCAGCATCACCTATTCCAGCCACGCAATCTTCTTTTGGATAACTCTGCAGTTCCTCAGAAATATTTTATCTTATCAAGGAGCAACAAAAGAGAATGAGAAAACAGAGATAAGTAAAGCAAGCAGCCAGAGTCAGTCATCTTGCAGACCTACCATTAGGACCTGGTTCTGGGACTGGACGGTTTTCCTATGGACAAAAGGAAAAAAAAGCATTTAGCTGCTTGTTCATATCCCTGGGAATATCTGTAGAAACTTAGCTCTTGTTAGCTCAGGTAAATCCATAAGCAGACAAGGTTTTTGGTTCTGTCTGCTCCATAAGACATGGCTGTGCCACGCAGAGCCTTCTCCCAAACTCCCCTCATTTTCCATGCTCAGTGGAATAACACAGGTAGCTGTAGGAGTAAGCACACTGCCAGCTTGTAAATCCACTCTCCAAATTATTTTGCAGTAAATTCCCTTTCCCTGCCCAGACAAGAGACACATACTAAATTTCCCTGCACTAGAGCAGCCCCAAGTTTCAGCTGAATCCTTCATCCATGCCACTGGCTGACAAAAAATCACCTTCTGTAACCGGGAAGATTCTGGGAAGAACCACCTGCTCTACAAAGCCTTAATACTGCAGTGTTTATATTATTATTTTAAATACTACAAAACTTTTTTTACTACATAATCATAGAATAACAGAATCACAGAATGGTTTGCATTGGAAAGGACCTTAAAGCTCATCTCATTCTACACCCTGCCATGGGCAGGGACACCTTCCACTAGTCCAGGTTTCTCCAAGCCCCATCCTTGAACACTTCCCGGGATGGGGCAGCCACAGCTTCTCTGAGCAACCTGTGCCAGGCCTCACCAACCTGTGCCAGGAATACATAATCTATATATAACACTTATACATACTAATTTATACATAATATACATAATGATTTATACCTAATAATGCATGCATTCACATTCTCTTATGGCACCCCTTTATGGGACGAATGATAAAACCAGAGTTAGAAAAGTGGCCCATGTTGCCCTTCCCACCAAAAGGTCTGCAGGGCTTTTGTCTTCACCGAGCTCCCTCAGCTGCCTCAAAAGCCAAAGGAGTAATTTTGTTGGGTTTTACAACATCACAAAAATACAATACCCACCCTGAGGATTGTGGCTAAGAAAAGCCCCTCAGAGCAGTGTCAACAGTAAACCCTTAAAAATTCATTTTAAGTTTGCTGCTCGAACTTGGAGGAGCACTGTTCTGCATTTTAACTATTTAAATCCCAGCATATTCCTCAACTCCTGGTTTGTACTTCAGCATGGAAAGACAAACTCAGGAAACATCCTCTCATAGAATTCAACTAACTGAAATTTTCCACGTTCAGACCTGTATCTACAATTTTTATATGTGGGAGGTTTGTTTTGTTACACTGAGGACACAGGCCAGAGCATTATTTCTAAAAAAGGTCAATCTAGATGTAACCTCTTTTATAGAAAATGCAATAAGCACAGGATCTGGTGACACACCAGAGGTACAGACCACCTCAGACTGAACAGAAAGTCCACAGTGAGAGATAAAGCCAACTTTTAGCTGAAAATGTGTGTGTGGAAAAAAAAAAACCCAAACCCACTTTTTTTTTTTTTTTCCTGGCAATAACAATTGTGCCCAGAAAACCTAGACATCTTGGTGGGAAGTGACTTCTCCAGCCTGGTTTGCAGAAAATAGGAGTGACCAAAATGGAGAACACAGAGACAAACTCTGCCTGTTGTCTGTTGCTCACTGAGAAGTTCAGAAACGGTGACTGGTAAAGTAAACACAACAAATATTTTCTGTGAAAGGAGACATGGAAAGAGAGGCCATGGTACAAGTATAAAACCAATAAATCCTCAATAGGCAGCAAAGAGGAGCCTGTGCTACTACCCAAGGACAAGAGGAGAGTCAACAAAACCAAAGTAAACACGTTTTTACACAGCACAGGGATCGCAGCAACTCTGCCCATGGGAAACACATCCAAGAATCAAGAAAGGTGTGGGAATTACGGGATGGTGGCGTCACCCAGCTTTGGGTATCAATAACAGATAAGTTCAGAGTTCACTGTTGAGACTACTCCTGTGACCAGTGGGTCAATACATTGAGCACCATCCACACTGTGTAAAGAATCTCCAGGGAAGCCCAGGAGGATCACACAAGGTGCTGCCAGTGAGGCAGGAGGGCACTGCTGACCAGCTAAGATTTCCAGCAGTACAAATATCCAAGGAAAACTCACACTTCTGGGTGTCAGCCAGTTTAGAGACCAGCAACACAGATGTGATGGAGCCAGCGTCCACCTTCACAAGTCTCAGACATCTCTCTGAAATCACAGGGGTTTGGAAATGTGCTCTTGAACTAGAGGGACCACCCCAGTCCTCAACTCATTTTGATTTCTTTTGGTAGTCAGGCTACACGTGATTGTAGGGAAAATGCAATTGTGTCAGAGGTACCTGGGAGCCACCAGGAGCCACGCACACGGCACCGCTCAGGCTTTGGCACGTGTCACTTTAGCTGGGTGGGAATGGTAAAAAATCAACCTCTTTCCTGGTAATCATCCCCTAAACAAGGCCTGTATCCAAAGTCTGTGTGTTCCTGAGAGCTTTCCTGCCAGGACTCTGTGTACAGAAAGCTGCCTGCCAATGTTTGCCCATGGAAATCTTCCTTCCCCGCTTTGGCACTGGCCAAACTGGGAAACACAGCTCTCCAGCAGCGCCATGGTGATTCAGCATCCAGAAAGAGCCAAGCATCAGCAGACAGAGAAGCAGAATGAGCCTAAAGTACTAAAAAACTACAAAATAAAAGCTCCCTCCATCCAGGAGGGTGCTCCAGCACCTGCTCTCCCTAAACCCTCTGTCCTGTTGCTCACCTGGGCTCTGACAGCCCGAAGGAGTAACAACCACCCTCCACCCTGCTCCCTGGGAGCACCTGTCTCAGCTGTGAGATTGGCTAATTGCAGGGAAAAAAAAAAAAAGATAAAAAGTTTTTTGGGGATTCTGAGTTTCAGGGATAAAAGGTTCTCCATCCAAACGGAGCTGGCAAAAGCTCAAGATTATCCCCTCCTGCGTCGCCCTAGGAGCATTCTGCAGCCGAAACCTTCCCAAGATTGGAAGAACAGAAAATGTACACGATAGGGCACGGAGAGATGCCAGAACCAGCTAAAAACAGATCATGCTTCTGATACTGTTGCATCCTTCTGCTTGCATGAATGAGCGTTATCTATGAATTTATTTCCCTCGCAAAAATGCTGCACCTCCCAGGCACACGAGGGCTGGTGGGCTGGTGTACCTTTTTTTTTTTTTTTTTTCCTTTCCTGTCCGGGTCATTCCTCGTAACGCTGTGAGCAGCCCGAAGCGGCCACAGGCTTCCCCACAGGGGATGGGAAGGCCCAGCCATGGGACAGCCCCGAATTTGGGCTCCCCGTGCCCCCCAGGTCACCCCCCTCCCGTGGGGCAGCGGCGGCCCTTCTGCCACAGCTGAGGGGGCTGGTTCACCCTCACCCGGAGCCGGGAGGAGCCGGGAGGTACCGGGGTGCAGAGCACCCTCAATGCCGCGGGCTCAGCCCCAGNCTCCGGGCACGGCTCCTGACCCGACCGCAGCGCCAGGCCCGGCTGCAGCCCCGACCGCAGCGCCAGGCCCACCTCCGGGCCCAGGTCCCCCAGCTCCACCTCCAGGCCCCATCTCCAGCTCTAATTCCAGGCCTCAGCCCTGCTCCAGTTCCAATCCCCGCTCCAAGCCCCAGCTGCAGCCACAACTCCAGGTCCAGCTTCATGCCCTGGATCCTGCTCCAGCTCCAGCGCCTGCTCCAGCCCCGGCTCCTGGCCCAGTTCCAGCCTCGCCCCCTGTCCAAGGGAAGGTGTCCATCCCTTCTCCCTTATCTCAGGAAGGAAGATGTCTCCTCTCCTTGCATCTCTCTTTCATCACAGCCTCTAGAGATGCTGTTCTCACTACTCCTAGCAGTGCTTCACCCTTTGGCTTTTCTTCTGGGACTGTCCCAAAATGCTGCTTTGCATCCTCCCTCATTCGTGCAGGGCTCTGCTGGGAGGAAGAGACATGAAATTAAATGGAAGTAGTTACAAAAATACTGTTTTCCACTGCACAAAGCATTCGATGTGGTGGCTCGGGGATGTTTTTACCCTGGACAGCTCAGCTCAACTCTCCCCTTTCTCATCCTCCTGTTGGCTTTGATCAGTCCCTCTCCATCCTTGGAGCTGCAAGGTCTGACATTCATGCCTAAAACTTTGCCCAGAAAGGAAAAGCCCATAGTTCTGATTATTTCCACTGAGAAAAACATGATAAAACCTTTTGTTTTTTCAGTGTTCACCCCAAAGCACCTTCTGTGGGTGTCACCAGTATTTACTTTCACTTTCTATCTCAAGAACCTTCTGTGCATGGCAGCTTTGCTCTGATCCTACACACAAACACACACTGCTGGGAAATCACCTTTTGCTTCACCACAACATATTTTCTTTAGAAACCCGAGGTTTACTTACTGGCTTGGGATTTGTGTGTCTGTTTGCAATAATCTCTTTTAAGAATACAAACATTAAAAAGAAGTTGTTTTCTTCCAGTTTTGTTTTATATAATGCTTTTTTTTTAAAGGGCGGGCATGAAGAGAAGAGAACACCAAGAAGTGTTCAAACAGTCCAGAAAGGTTTAAACCTTCTGGAAAACATTGTCTGTATTCAGATATATTTAATCCCTAAAACAATAGATATTTTTCATTCTAGGTAGAAACTTTTTTTAAAGTGAAAAATCTGTTCATCCTCATTTTTTGAGTGATAAATGACTACTGACTGTGGCCTGAGCAACCAGTTTAGCCAGAGTTACCCCTCTTCCATGCAATGTCCCCTAAATTGCAAGAAACAGGGAAAGTTTGAGTTGGAGGCAATTCTGGAGGTCTCCAAGGATGAAGAGAGCCCCTCACCACTGCTCCATACCCTGCCCAGTCACTCTGACACTCTCAATGTAAATTTTTCCCCTTGTACCCAACTGGAAATCCTCCCATTTCCCAATGAGGTTGCTCCCCAGCCACAGTCCCTCTCCATCAGAAATGAAGAATAATAATTTTAAACTTTGAAATGCTAAGAGAGGATTTTTAGCCTTCATGAAATGCTAACATAGTTTTTAAGGTTCCACCACCACATTTTTTTTACATATATCAGATATAAGCTTTCCATGTCTGTTTAATAAAACCAAATCCATCACAGGAACTCAGCACATCATCCCAAGAGATACCCTGGAGCTTTTGGATCTGTGACAAGGATAAATTTTTCAGAATTGGCTTTTTTCTTTTTTTTTTTTTCTTTTCCTTTTATTTTTTAGAAAAGAAACCAAGACAACAGGCATAGTAGTCCCTTGGATTTCCAGGTAAACCTTTCCATGTCAAAATGCTCTGTTCAAATCCAGTTACTGCATTTCAGGAGGATACTGGCAGAGCCAGGCTGATCCACATGAGAAAAATTTCTCTCCAGTTCCCAAAAATTGCCCCTAAAGAGGCAACTACCTCCAAGTGTCAACTTCCATGGAAAAGCAATATTTCCATGCTGATTCCCAGCCCACGTCAAAGTGCTACACCAGAGGGGCAACCTAAAATAGGGGTATTTAATTAAACATTCATCGAATTTTACCCTGTTTGGTCCTCACCAGCATTTTAATGTGCTTGGGGCACAAAGGTAAGGCTGGAACAGGATCACAGAATTATGGAATCATTTAGGCTGGGAAAGGCCTCTGAGATGATCCAGTGTAACTGTTCCCCCCAGCACTGCAGTGTTCACCACATGTCCCCAGGTGCCACAGCCACGCAATTCTTGAACATTTCCAGGGATGGTGACTCCACTACTGCCCTGGGCATCCTGTTCCTGTGCTTGACCATCGTTTCAATGAAGAAATTTTCCCTAATATCCAATCTAAGCCTTCTCTGGTGAGACTGGAGGCCACTTCCTCTCATCCTGTACCTTGTTCCCTAGGACCAGAGCCTGATCCCCAGCTGGCTGCCCCTTCCTGTCAGGGAGTTGTGGAGAGCCACAAGGTCCCCCCTGAGCCTCCTTTTCTCCAGGCTGAGCCCTCTGAGCTCCCTCAGCTGCTCCTGGTGCTTCAAACCCTTCCCCATATTTCCTCATCCCATCCAGGTGGGATTTGGGAAGCAGAGGCACAGCTGCAGGTCTGGCAGGAGGGCTGGAGAAGCTACAGGAGGTTTTTGTGATCTGTGGGATGTTATCAGGTGTGTGTCACCCCATCGGGAGCCCTGCTGTGACACTGAAGGCTCAGACTCTCTTCCTTGGCAGAACTTGTTCCTGAGGAAAGGTGCTGGGATCAGGCAGTTGGCACCCACCTGCACCAGCAGGCCCCTTTGGAGATGCCACACAGGGTCACCCACCAGTGCAGAGACCTCCTGGGGGCACTGGCAGACATGAACCAAGCCCTGGCAGGGAGGAGGTGGCAGAGATTTGGAGCTGGGCAGACACAGTGCTTCTTACTGAGGGAAGGATGACCTAGCTCAGGCTGACACCAGGGACACTGTGGACACAGAGGAGTTGACAGCCTTTCCCAGACATTTGCAAGGATCAGGCTCTTCTGCCAAAACCTTGCTCGTGATCCTTAAGGGTGACAGATCCCTGGGAAACTCAGGCACATTCTGAGTGGGGGTGGGCAGGTCTTGCTGTCTTTCCCCCCAGAGGGAGAAGAGCACTTGCAGCTGTCCCATGAGGAGGACCATGTTGTCACCCATAGAGCCCTGAGCAACCAACCCAGCCCTCAGCATGATGCCAAGGACAGCAGGAGGACAAAGGGCCGAGGGAAGTGATGGAAACACATCAGTGGTGGGAGCAGCCTGCCCTGGCAGTCAGAAATTGCTGCAGCAGCCATTGGCTGTAACACGCTGGCACAAGCCGCCACTCTGCCTGCTGGAGCTCTGGTCCTGGGTAAGCAGCATGGCAGCTTGGAACCCCGGGGAGATTCAGGAGGTCTGACTCACCCCTGGCACCCAGAGCAGCATGAAAACGATGTGTCAGCCACCATTAAGCCCAGCAGGTGAAGCCCAGTGGACAGATCCCAGGGATGATGCCCAATGGATGAAGCCCAACAGGTGAATCCCACCTGAAGAAGCCCAGGAGATGAGGCCATGCCTAGGGGGTTTGGGAAATGGAGGGAATGGGAGAGCTCTGGGTTCCCATAGCAGGAAAAACACCCTAGAGACTCCAACCCATCTGCATCCCAGGGAAAAAGCTGGGATTTCTCCTGATCTGAGTACTCTAGGCTAAGACAGCAGGACATTTTGGATGTATTTGGAGATCCTTCCAGGGTTTTATCAGGAGCTGGTGTTCCCCTGTCCCAGGAGTTGCTGCAGCTGGTTCTTCTTGGTCTCCTGCCTGTGCTGGGCAAGTGCAGCAGTGGCCTCTTCTCCCTTCAGGCAGCCCAGCTTGTCCTGTGCTGATGTCCCAGTGCCATCTGCCGTCTGTCCCGACACACCCGGGGGTGGCACTGCTGCTCCCGCCCATCTCGGGCTCACTCGCCAAAGCAGCTGCACAGGTTGCCGAGTACCTCACTGGGGTGGCTCCCACTGCCCGTATGGACAGAGAGCCGAGTGTGTCATGGCTGTGTCATCCCAGAAGGCATCACACTTCTTCTTTTTTAGTTAAATGAGTAATACCAGGAGCTATGCATGGGAGAGGCACCCAGAAGAGGGACAGCTCCAGCCTCAGGGGATTCCCAGGCTCAGCTGGAACAAGCCAGGACCGGCCTGAGTGGTGATAGTCCCACCTCAGCCCGGGTGGACTATGAAGCAACACCCCCCTATCCTGTCCCGTCCCAGCTCAAATTCAGTGTATTTTTTATAACAATGCTGTAGCTGACCAGAAAAAATAATAAAATATTTTCCTCTATTAACGCAGAGATTCTTTGCCTAAAGAAGTGCCTAATCCACTCTTCCCATCCCAAGGAGAAGAAGGTGCATGACAAAATGCATGCATGCTTCCTCCGCTGTCCCGAGCTGCAAACCGCCGGTGAGATCCTGGTGGAGGAGTGTCCTGGTTTCCTGTGCTCAGGTCTCGGATGCCACCTCCTGGCTTTCCTGCTGAACTCTTCGTGTCGTGACAGCGCAGACCGGGAGCACATTTCTCATCACACTATCCCGAATAACAGCGCCGTTAAAGCCTGGCTGGCTTAGAGCACCTTTTGTTCTTTGTGGAACTGACTCGATGTATTTTTGAATCGCGATGGAGTTACCTCCTGTAATTAAAAACCCTCAGGATCCCATCGCAGCAGCACCCTGAGCCTCTCTGGGATGTCATCCATCACTTTGGGGGTAGGACCTGTCCCCCCTCACCCTTCCCTAACTGTTATTTTTGGGGTGTGTTTTGTTACATGATCCCTGTGCCATCCATTATTTATCACCTGTGTCTTTCCACGGGGGGATTGGGATGCCAATTCCAAGTCTCTAAAGACTTGTTGCTGGGTTGGGGAATAATTCAACAAGTAGGTGTTTGGCAGGGGGGGAGCAGAGGTATTTTTGGAGCTGTGAGAGTGTGGTGATAGCCAAGCAAAACTCCTGAGAGGGGGCACTGTGCAATAAGGAATTGTGAGGCAGCCAGAATGTTGTCTCCTCCCTGCTTGGTGTCCATCATTCCCTACCTCTTCCTGCCCTCCTGGGGATATTTCAGGCCTGGCTGAGCCTGCTTGTACACCTGCCAGCCCAACCTGCCTCTTCCAGAGTTCATCCATCATTATACATCTCAGTCAGTCATTTTATCTGGGGTCCCACAGTCGTGTGATGCTCCCTGATCACAGGAGACCTACTCCTCACCCTCATGGGGGTGGACAACACATATTTGCCACGGGAATCCCAGCAACACTGCATGAGATGCAGCTTCTTGCTGCATTCCACAGCTCAAATCCTGTGTTCAGCTTTGGGCTCCTCATGACAGTGAGGGGCTGGAGTGTGTCCAGGGAAGGGAACGGAGCTGCAGCACCAGGAGCAGCTGAGGGACCTGGCGGGGCTCAGCCTGGAGAAGAGGAGGCTCAGGGGAGACCTTGTGGGTCTCCACAACTCCCTGACAGAAAGGGGTAGCCAGGGGGGAAGTTGGTCTCTGGTTCTAGGGAATAAGGGACAGGATGAGAGGAAATGGCCTCAAGCTGTGCCAGGGGAGGTTTAGGTTGAATGTTGGGGAAAATTTGTTCCCTGAAAGGGTGACCAGGCTTTGTAAGGGGCTGCCCCGGAGGTGGGCAGTCACCATCCCTGGAACTGTTCCAAGATGTGGCGCTTGGGAATGTTGGTTTAGTGGTGGGCGTGGCAGTGCTGGGGAATGGATATACTCAATGGTCTTAGAGGGCTTTTCCAACCCTAAAAATTCTGTGATTCCATGATTCGTGGAAATCAGCAGGGAGCAGTAGCTGCTAAATCGTGCTGCAGGATGGAGCTGGCACTCTCTGAGACATTTCCTCACAAGCTGTGGCCATTGTTCTCCTCCTGATGGACAAACAATGAGCAGGTCATCAGTGATGTTCAAAAGGATCTCTAGCCATGACAGGCTTCGGCCTGAGAGAGGACAGGAAAGGGGACAGTGGCAGCGGTGCTGGTACAGACTAGCAGATGGGAATTGCTGGTGTTTGATCCTTTACAAAAGCCCTTTGAATTGTTCTTCATCCATTTCCTGGAGAAACAAGTGAAAGGCACTGATTGTCACCCACACGACTGAGCTGCATCTGGGGACCATCAGCAAAGGTGTGTGGGACATGAGGGGAGCATCAGAGCTGTGGGATGCTCCTGACTTGGGAGACAGGAGCTCCTGTGACCAGCACATCACTGGATGAATGCCATTGTGAGATGACCTGAATCCCTTTCTACCTCTCTGGTTGCAGCAGGGTTGGAGTTTTGGATCTGGCCACCCTGGCTGGCTGTGAGCATGTCTGATCACCTCCAATGGGAGCAGCTTACCCAGCACAGCCATGCTGAGAGGCCCTTCTGCATCACAACAGCTGGATTTTCTATTCCCAAAGTGTTCCTTGCCTCAGTGCCCAGACCACACACCGTGGCAGAGCACAGCATGTTCAAGAGAAAAGAGTCCAAAAGCTCCAAGATTTATCTTTTGTCCCACCTTCAGAACAAGGAGAAGAGGACAAGTTTCCAGTAAAGTGTAAAATGAAAGCATAACAAGAGCAGCCTTTTCCCCCTGTTTTTTCCAGCCTCAGTGTCATCTTCTCTATTCCCTGGTAGGTTTGTCCTTTGGCTATTGGCCGACATGCCCAGGCAGCACAAAGACCAAAGATGCCGTGGCCTGCACCCTTTCCCTGGTGATGGCAACAGCTTGTGCCCCACCCAGAGCTTCCCTGCACCTAGAGCTTCATCCTGTCTGGAGATGTGGATATTTTGGGGACATTCTGTGTCCCCAAATCACCTCCCAGAGCATCCCTTTGAGTAGGACCCCATCGGGAGCAGCGGGGCAGGGCTGAGCAGGGGAGCACGTGTGTCCGCACGCCTGCGCCTGCCTGGCTCCGGCCGGGAAGGGACGCCCGGGGACCCTCGGAGCAGACGTGACCTACTTTAGCTCCGAGGCGAGCGAGCAGATCCCAGTGTAAAAGCCTAATAGAGCTGGGCGTAAATTATTCATGGCCTGGCCATGTTAATGCATGTGCTAAAGGCTTTTAAAAAAAATACAGAAACAAAAAAACCAACCCAACCCAACGAAAAAGCCTAACAAGGAAAAGTCTGCTCTATAATTTAAAGCCTTGCACGCTCCCGTCACCAGGCCCGGCTGTTCTCTGTAGTGTTTCCGCTCAGGTGGGCAGAGCTGCGAGATGTGGACAGACCCAGCAGGGAAGAGCCGGCCCACTGGAGCTGGGATTGGGGCTGGAGCCGGGATGCAGGCAAGGGGAATCCCATGGGAAGGTGTAGCAGCCCTGCTGTGCTGCCTTAGCCCCACAGCGAGTCACTTCCCGGAGCTGCAGGGCTCAGCCGAGTCCATTCCCAGGCACGGTGGCCAGCGGGGCTATTTTTAGACCTGCCTTTCTCTTTTACTAATTTTTTTCCTTGCTTTTGCTCAGCGCTGCCCTGGAAGCCCTGGGGAGAGAGGAAAACACTGATCCCTGGGGCAGGAAGCTGCGTGGGAGGGCTCCAGAGTGCCCCAGCACCGGGGTCAGTGAGCCAGGCCATGGGGACTCCTGAAGCACAGCACAGAGAGCCCCTGGCCCCTGCACGGAGATTCCCACCGGGACAACCAGCCCCAGCCCCGCCGTTCCCACCGCTGCTTTAGCGGGTACAGATAAGGTCATGGAAAGGTCTGGGCAGCCCAGGAATCAGAGCAGGAGCTGGGCAGGCACAAGGCAGCGCTCCAGCCACGGAGAACGTTTGCCTTCTATGGAGATCTCCTTCTGCGCTGCTGGCACGGAGGAGAGGCCCTCAGCCTCCACAGACGCTGGGAGGGGGAACAAAAACACCCAAAAAAGCTCAGGGCTGCCGTCACAGAGGCCTCCAGCAGAGCTCCACACCACCAACCCCCCAACACACGCCTGTACAGACAAGGACTTGCCCTTCTCCCAGCAGGGCAAGGAAGATCCCAGCTCCTGGTCCCTCAGCTGCATCCCAAACCAGCCCAGGAAACAGGACCAGGGAGGGGGCCAGGCTGGGCCTGAATCATCCCACACCATTCCCACAAGAAAACACCCAAGACCACAGAAAAAGCCACAGCAGCCTCTAGGTATATATATTTGTTTTTTTGGTTGCATTTCATATATTATCCAGTTTCACATTCTCATAGGATCAGCAATTATAGAGCAACTTATTCTCAAATCTTTTAATACAAGCGAGACAGCCATGGTCAGCTAATACTTAAAGCACTTCAATACCAAGCAATAGGATGCTAAAACAAAAATTGCACAATTTCTTGTTTACTATGCCTGACTGACTCATTGGTACAGAAGACAACCCTTCTTTTTTCAAGCTTTTAACTAAACATTAACTTATCTTACAGGATTACACTTTCTCTTTAATAATAATAATAATTAATTGCACACAAACACACAAGAAATTCTTTATGATGCATAAATATTTCCTTATTACACATGGTACAAAAATACTCATACTTTTTTTCTTTTTGTTCAGTATTCCCATAAGGATGGCTGATTATTTGGCAGGGCTGGAGGCTCTCCAATCAGAAGAATGTGGGAAAAAAAAGAGGTTAGATATTTTACAGCTGTTCTATATATAGAAATCTGGAGAAGGAAAAAAAACTTTAAAACTAGCAGAATGGATGAGAACAAAAACCCAGTGCATCGTACCTTGGAAAAAAAAAAAGCATTTTTCAAATTTTTCTGGTCGTCCTGGGGAGGGGAGGGTGGAAGTGGGAGAAGGGGTGAGACAAGGACAGTTAGTATTTCTCAAAGCCAAGTCTTCACTGAAGCAAGAGGAAAACCTTGATGGATCAATCCGTTGGGCCAAGACCTGTTGCTAACGGTTACACAAACGCTAGAACAAACAAACTTACACTCACACAGACACAAGTTAAGTGTTTTAATTCATGCCAGAAAACATGCAAAACCCATTTTGCCTTTCGATTCCTTTAGCCGAGCTGCCCCCGGGGCAGGGCGAGCCCGGGGAAGCCCAGGACCTAGCCCCCGGCTGGGTTTCAGTGCAGCCGGATGGCAAAGCTCGGTCAGGGAGGAGGTCCTGGGGATGGCCTGAGGGAGGGATGGACAGAAAGAGGAATGGAGGCAGCGCACAGCCCGTGGCTGGGGCCGCGGTGGCTTCACAGTCCGGGGAAGGGGGTGCTGGCAGCCCCGGGGGCAGCACGGCGGGGCCAGGCGCATTGTCCGCTGGCCGCGTACCAAATCCAGAGGAGTTGGAGCAATCGTCCCTGGCACTTCCCTCTGCGGAGAGGCAGGGAGGAGGAGCACACGCCGGGAAGAGACACTGCGGGAGAGGAGCGCGGTGAGTGGGGCCAGCTGCACCTGTGTCCGAAGTGTCTCCCACAGCCGCCTCCCCCAGCCCAGGGCTCGGGCGGTCTCCCTGCTCCCATCACCCAACCAGGAAACTCAACCACATCCGTGGGTGGGTATGTGGGGCCGAGCACAAGCTTCCATCCCTCTTCCCCCCAAAAGTCCAAGGAGCCCAAGGAAGAGCAAGACAAAGACCTGACTTCAAAAGTAATTAATTACTTACTAACGAACTAACAAAACTGACGAGACTTCCATCCTTGCTGGGTAGCTTCAGAGGGAGGATACCAGCGCATCTGGAAAAGAAAGCCACGGCAGAGGTCCATGATCCAGGATTACCTCAGTCAGAGTACAAACCTTCAGCTCCTTCAAGCCATGTGCAAGATCCAGGGAGCAAAGATGTCTCCAGCACGGGAAGGGAGCCTCCAATGTGAGCTCCCAAATACTACTTGAATAGCTCCACCCTCAGCCAGCCAAAGGAGGCATCTCAAGACCACACATTAAAACCAGACAACCTCTACAGGACAGGTATGGGGGAAGAAATGGCTCATCCACTACAGCAGAGGCCCATGGAGTTTTCCAAGTCCAAACCCTGCTACCAGGAGTGGCTCCAGGCAAACCACATCATGGGAAGAACTTGGCAGAGCTGCAAACCAGCAAGACTTGGAGGCTTCTCTGGCAGGTGCTTGCTGCCACATCTATTTCTCAGACCTGCTCCCTGCCAAGGAAGAGACTGGATGGGGACCTAACAAGCAAACAGACACGTTCCAGTCCCTTAGGAAACACAGTGAGCTGGCAACATCCAGCCCCACAACCTCAGACATCCAGATGATCCCATTTGGTCAGCAGGGCCAGTGTGTCCAGCTGGGCTGTATCAGAAACTCCGTGCCTGAGAGCAGTGGGAGACAAGCCCATGCCACTTGACTGAGCACAGATCCAGCAGCTGGAGCAGCAACTGGAGCCTGGTCCTGCTGCTGGAGCACAGCAGCCACCCCCTGCTCCTCCTTCCCCAGCTGCTAGGAGAGAAGCATAGCCTTAGCACATTCAGGGCTCTGGGAACCAGCACAATGATGGACTTGGCCCCAATGGATGGGGAGAAAAGTGGCAGAAAACCCCTTAGAGCCCCATGCGAGCCATTCCCCTTGTCCTGTTCATCCTGGCCCAGCTGTCCCCTCACCCAAACAAGCCTGGCTAGATGTTCTTCTCCCAAGGATGTGCAGAGATGTGCAGCAAACTGCCACAACCTCAGCACTGCTGCCTGCAGTGGCCAAGTCCTCCCCCCACAGGCACGAGGGCTGCAATGCCAGGAGCTGCAGCCACACGAGCTATGGGCCTTGAGTCCCTCTCCAGGAGATGGCTCCTAAAGGAGCTCTGCCAGTCACCAGAAGTTCTGTCCTCACAGGATCCTCTCGTCAGCTCAGAACAAGGCCAGTTTGGACAAGACTTGGAACGACCTGGTCTAGTGGAAGGCGTCCCTGCACATGGCATAGGGGTGGAATGAGACTGGTTTAAGGTCCCTTCCAACTCGAACCATTCCACGGTTCCATAATCTGCAGGACTCTTGCCAGACACCTTCACAAGGCAAGGGGGTGCCACTAAATCAGCTCCCTGCTGGCCCCGTACCTCACTTCATGGCACAGCATCCCAGTCAGTCCAGCCGTGGGAACCAAGGGCATGGACATTACCAATAACATCCTCCCCCAGTGAAGGGTCCCATTTAGTGCCTGGACCAAAGTGCCACACAGAGTGTGCATTCATTTCTCCTTTAGCCTGGGAGAGGGACCTTTCCTGCCCAGCCAGGGCCACCACACTGTGCACAGACACCATCCAGGAAGGCTTGGAATGGGCAGCAGCATCACTGACAACTTACAGGGCCACCGCAACAGCTGCCAGAGCAAGGACAGGGGTTTCTTTCTCCCCCCCACCCCTGTCACTAGGAGGTGCTTGCTCAGCAGAGCCACATCTCTGCAGCCGTCCTCCCTCCACACCCCTCCCCTCGACAGCTGGAAGCAGTTTCCTTCTGCCCAGCAGTAACAGGAAACTCCCCCTTCATTCACAAGGCTGTTAGTGCTTAACCCTGGAGAGCTGCCTCCATCCCACGCAGGCTCGGCCAAGCAGCACGGCCGGGCCATACATGAGCCAGTACAGCCCAGCCTGGTGACCCCTTCATCCTGTCCCTAGAGCCACCTTCTGGCCCACCTGCAGAGCCTCAGCACCTCCACTTTCAACAGAAGCCCTGGTTTTCTCTTAAAACATGCACTGTTCATAGCTCTGGTGCTAATAAAGCATCACTGCAATGGACCACCCCTCCTTGCCTTCCTTCTGCAGGTCTACAATGCTCACACACCAAACCCAGCCAGCCTGACCCACTGTGGCCCCACAGACCACTAGCCCAGCCCTGCATTCAGAGGGGCTCAGCCTGGAGCCCAGCAGGAGCTGCTCCAGACGTGACAATCCTGGGTACAGTCCAAGGCTCTGACATGCTGGCAGGGTGAGGGAATGACCTGCCAGGCCTTTTAGCCCACAGAAAGATTAAGGGCTTGATGGGATGAGGCAGGAACTCAGTAGGAGGGATGTTCCTGGAGCCAGCAGAAAGCACTGGAAGCAGCGGACTGGAGGCAGCAGATAGCCAAGAGGACATTCTCTAGGCACCTGCCAAGGCAGTTTTCTCTTCACACCCCTCAAAACACCACATCTGTCAAGGAGGAAGCTGAGAACTAATGGAGATGTTCAGCACTGGGTGCGGAAAGCAGAGCAAGAGAGGCTTTTACTGTAAGAGACACAGTTGTTTCTGGAGAGGCATTAGCTCACAGTTGGAAAGGAGTCTGGTCACACCACCGAAACATCTCCTGCTCACAGGGATGAGGCAGCCACTGCCGGCCAACTGCAGCAGCCTCGTGCTGCTGCCTCCAACATCTGTCCCAGAAAACAGCTGGAGAGGAAAAATGTGTGCCTCTGCCTGCCACCTCCCAGAGGCCAGGAACCTCTCTGTTTCTGCAGCACAACACCAGCAGCTGCCTAAAAATCACTATGAAATTATAAATGGGGCAGAGAAACAGGCTATCAGAGCTTCACTCTGCTTGTCAAAACCTCCTTTGTCTCTCCCAATTGCCCTCAGAATTTAAGTAAGCATTGTTCACCATCCTCATGGAGAGCAAGTCCTTCAGAAGGAGTGAGGAGAAGCAAGTACCAAGTACACAGGTCCCTCCACAGACCACTTTTGGCTTGGAGAGCCTGCCTGTCCTCCTTAATTACCTCTAGGTCTGCAGCCAGCCCCAGCAACTCTTGGAGCTCCCATCTATCTCTACATTTGGAATGGTCCCCAGGGACCAGCAAAGCTCCCAGTGCAGGAGGGACAAAGCACTCCCTGTGCTCCTGGGAGCTGGTAGGATCCAACTAATACGTCCAAGAGCTGCATCTTTCTGCCAAGCTGCTGAAGTGCAGAGCAGCATCTTCACTGGTGCTGCTGAGATCCTCAGCCTCGCAAGCCATGAGCACCTTGCAGGCAGCACTGCAGGTGTGAGCCCTGGGCAAGAGCTGCTCTGCTCCAGCTGGAAACACAGCCCATGGAAATGTGACGCAGGCAGCACAGGCACCACCTCACCCACTGGTGTGTGCTGGACACACGCCTGACCCAGCAGCAGGCACTGCACCCAAGCCACCTGCTCAAGAGCCCCTCAGGGGGCTGGTGTGGGGGGACAATGGGGTGTGGGACCAGAGCAGCTCAGCCCACCACCAGGAAAACCAGATGCAGTGGGATTGAGCACATGCATCTCCCCAGGCAGCTCTGGCGAGGGAGAGCTGGAAGATCACAGCACATTATCCCACACCAGGACGAGGAGCACGTGGGACAAGACAGGCATTGATCCATCCTCTTGCTTAGGAACACTTTAGCAGGCATGCATCCATCCATCAATCCAATGCCTTGTACCCCTCCAGCTCAGGGAGACACACCCCTCTCTGACTGCAGCAAACAAGCATTTCCCCTTTTACAGCAAGTTCTGTTGCTTTCTTTTGGATTGAGCCAGCCAGGGAGAGCCACTGTTGGCCACAAGTCTCCTCTGATGGCATTTCAGTCCCACCCTTACTGAGGACAGCTGCTCAGGAGCATCCTCTGCTTGCAGGATGCACAGACTATCTTCTGCCTGCTTTTCCCGGCTAGGAGAGAACTGCTGGCTTGGGGCTGCTTGGCTGGCTATGCCACCACTAAGTCACTGGAGTTTAGAAAGTTACTACAACCATGAACATCTTGAACAAGAGGCTTCACATTTCTGGGAAGCATGGAGTTTGCTCAGAGAGAAATAATCCTGGGAAGTCCCTACATGACAGCACCAACAGGCAACAAGTTATTACAGACAGAAAATTCATCACTGTCTCCAGTGTAGGATGAATCTGTCAGCTCAGCTGCAAGGGAAAGGGGGTTTGGAGTACTAACCTCTGCTTTCATCAATGGGATCAGCCTCAACCCAGTGCTAGGAAGTCCCAAGGTCCTTCCAGGCTCTTGCACAACCACATAGCCATGATCCAGGACTGCTCCCTCCACCCACCACTCACTTGGACAGGTCCCAGGACCCACCTCTGCCATCTCCTCAAGGTCTCCAGTGGATGCTTCAAGGGAACCTTGGGCAGCCCACTCCCAAAAAGACTGGCATGTCTGTGCCCTCAGGCCTTGACCTGGCTGCCTGCCTTGGAAATACCTACCAGGGTCTCCAGGACTCCAGGTACCCAACACATCAGCTGTATCCCCAGCAGCACCACGTGGCCATGATCTTATGAGCAAATCCTGCATCCAGCCCCTGCTTCCCAGGGCAAGTCCTACTGAGAGCAGAGTCCTGCCCTCATGGATGCTGCCACAGCTGGAAGCATCCCTGCAAAAGAGCTCTAGGAGCATGGATAGCCCTGGCATCCCGTACTGCCCACTCACAGCCTGGCTTAGAGGCACCCCAAAATCAGTGGTTCCACCTCAGAGACACAATGCAGCCCAACTCCATCCTACTAGCAGTGGATGGACCTGTCTACCATGACCAAGCAGAACTAGACAAGCTGTATCATTGTCTCTATGCCTGTGTCAAACTCTTCCCATCTTCCCAGGAGGCCAGCTCTGCACATCTTTGCACCTCACATTTTTCCAAGGGCAAAGGCAGACCTGGGCCCTCCTCTTTGGTGTCTTCTTTTCCCACATCACTTCCACAGAGAGGAAAAAAGTCTGCTCAGAACCACTGCAGGGAAAACTGAACCAGGGCTCCTTTCCTTCAGTCAAACATCAACCATCCCCCTGCCAACCAGTCCCAGGCCCTTCCCTCTTCCCAAGCTCCCAGTCTCCTACACCACACCCCTCTCTCCAAGGCTGCCGATTCCCTCCATTACGGCTCACATGACCTGTGTCCTGCCTGTGATTTCAGGTTGCAAGAGAGAAGCCAAGCTCCAGGTAGGAACTGGCTCCGTTTCCATTACTGGAGAGGAAAGAGGTGAGATTAGACCCATGATGAAGGGCAGGGTCTGTCCTGGTATGCGATTCTGGAACAAAGTGATTCTGGCAAGTGCTGTTGTCTAAGGTGCCCACTAAAATTTAGTTGTGTGCTATCACTACCACGTCACTCACCTCCCCCACCGTGTGCCAGGAGTGAGGTCAAGGTGTACTTCTGGTTACCCTCGAGGGGTCAAGGTTGGGGAGAAACCAGGTTTCTTTCAGGCTGAGTGGCAGGGTGGTCTCTGCCCCAGCTCAACCGGGCTGCTCCCCTCCCACCGGCAGGGCCTGGCCGAGCCTGGCTCAGCTGGGAGGAGCTGATGTAAGATGGTGCCATGCTGTGTGCGCCATGTCATGTGCTGCGAAGTTGGAGATGTGGGTTAGAAAGAAGGCCTGGCATCTCATTCCCCAGGCTCTGGTGGGTGGGTAGCGTGAGGCCCATGCACTGGGTTGCCAAGGAGATACGGGCTACAGAGATGGGCAGAAGCTTGCAAATTCCACAGTGCACCTTGGAGGAGAGATGGTTACCTTACCAGTCTTTCCAGATGTGGCTGCCATCATGCTTAACACTTCTAGGAATGGAGCTGTAGTACAGCCACTCCACTAGCTGCAATAAGGCATCACTAGGGCGTCCCATCTTCAGGGACAGCTCTGAGCTTCGGGGCTAGCCTGCGCTGGCATCATGGCTGGAGTTCACTAGGGACATCAAAGGAGGCATTTGAGAGAGGGTGGGAGGGAGGGAAGGCAGATGGGACAATCTTAAAGTCAGCAGAGTCCCCGGTGGGGCAGGGTCAGGCTACAGTCACAGCTACAGTAGCCTGGTGCCTGCCCAGAGCATCACCGAGGCATGGACGTGCCAGGAGCAGCAGCCATTGGCTGGGAGTGGCTTACAAAGAGTTCCTGAGGCCAGGCCAGCCTCTCACCACCTCCTGCCCCTCATCCCTCCTGCCAGCCCTCTGGGCAGCTCTTCAGGAGGCCAGGCCACCTACTCTCCCCCTTGCTGAACTCAGTGCTGCAAGAGGATGCGCCCTTCAGGTTTAAATCTCTTGTGACAAGATCTTGGTTTGGTTACATCCTCAAACTCCTTGCCCGCCTAAAGGCTGATCACTATGGTGCTGCTACAGCTCTGACCATCCCCATGGATGCTCTCCAGCCAACACCAGTCCACCAGGAGGAAGAACTGTGACTGTTCTGGGAAATAACCCATAAGCCCACCACATGAGTAAGCCAGCCCCTCCCAGTGAGGGCAGAGGGCTCAGCACACAGGAACTAAGGGCACAGCTTTTAGCCCAGTTTGTGAGCAAAAGTCCTCTCCCTCAGGTTGTGCTCCACCCTCAGCTCTGCAAGGGGCAGGGCTCCAGCCCAGAGCTGCCAGCACAAGTAATGTTTAACCCCACTAAATTTTATTGGTAACATATCCTGTGCCAGGATGTGCCCCTGTGGGGCCAGCAGCAGCACAGCACAGCCAGGAGCAGCTGGGACTGCCTGGCAGCCTCTTTGGAAAAGAGCTGGGTCCAGCCACAGCCTGGAGGGGCTGCACTGGCTCCCTAAGGTTTAGAGGCCATCACCACCCATGGACCACCTTGGGCAGGGAGCTCTACTTACACTGGGAGCTCCTCAGGGTCTTACGGTGAGGCCAGACAACCTCTTTGGAAACCAGCAGCTCACCAGCTGGAGGGCAGGAACCAAGACCCCAGAGGGAAAAGATGTAGCTGGAGGCCTCCTTAATACCCTCCACTCCACAAGAGCAGAGTTTTCTCCCCCACTATGCACCATAAAGTTTTGGTGTCTAATTCTCACACTCACGGTCCCTATACAGTCACCAATGACCATCCTGGAAGAAACTGCAGTAAAAGTTTCACCTCGCTCAACGACCTCAGACAGGCCAGAGGGGTTGATTTCTCCTAGTCCTCCCTTCCAGGGACAATTCAACCTTGACAACCACCCTACACACACAAGGGGCATGAAGACACCTCTCTCCTGGGCCACTGAGGAGCACAGCACAGCCCTGTAGTTGTGGGCACCACCAGCAACTTTTGGAAAACACCAGCAAGCACAACCTTCCCAGTGAAGAACCAGCCTGGCTCTGGAGGTCCTTGGAAGAACATTTCAGTGCCTGGTCCTGTCCTGAGCCCCAATGTACTTCTCCCTACCCCCCCAGGAGCTTCAACCCAACACCAGCTCACCTGTCGAAGGGCAAAAGCAGGAGAGGTCTGCAGGTGTGAGAGGGGCAGGACAGAGGAGGGGAGTTGGCATCCACACTACATGGCATTTGGGAAGCAAGCTTGGCTTGAAGCTGGGCAGTTACCATCACAAAGCTTGCGGGAAGCAACAGGATGCCCAAGGGCCAACATAGCTCACTGCCAGCCAGGACAGCAAGGCAAGAGGACACAGCTCCTCTTCCTCTCCATTTAAGCAAGGAAGAGTAGGAGTCAACACCCTGCTTGGCAGGGAAGAGAGCAGAGGTTAAGCCCCAATGCTCAGTCCCACTGCACCAATACAGGAGCAGAGACAGAAGCAGGCAGAGCACAGCTGACTGGTCACACTGAACAGGGCAGGGACAGGGGCTCCAGCTTCTCCTGGACAAGTGCTTCAAGCCAAGCACCTTAACTTGGAATTAGGACACTGCTACTTTGTGACTTTCCCTTTGCATGTTTCAAGGACTTTATGTGGTCTCTGTACGTTAAAGCACCCCAGTGTCAGACCAGTACAGGCATCCCTACATCCCCAGCCATCAGCAAGCAAACCTTGGGACACCAGGCAGCTGGTAGCACCACCACCTGCACTTCCAGAGGTTCATGCATGGAATGACCCTCCTCACTAGCCTGTACCCAGGGTGGCTAACACCCTGCTCCATCACAGTTCCTCACTCTGGCAAGGCTCTAGTCACTGATCTCCTGCAGGACACCCTCCTCCAGCTTTGGAAGTGTTTGAGTCATTCAGCCCATGGGGTCCCAGCTGAGCCCTGCAATTTAGCACGGAGCTAAGCCCATTGCTTTTGCTGTGACTTTAGATGACATTTCATAGCTAAGTTACTTGCTGGCAGGGAGTGTTTCCTGCCAGCAGTCCCTCCGTGTAGTTCTCTGGCCATGGGGGGGCAACAGGGCCAGCCAGAAATCAAGCCCTGATTTCCTCCCACCTGCCTGACCCTTGCGGGAAAGCAGGGTCAGAAATCATCACCCAGCTCTGCCTGCTCTCAGCCACACAGACCCCTCCCATGGGCTGGCTCGGGGCTGGGCACGCCTGCCCTGCAGCCGGGAGCAGGCTCTGCCCAGGAGCCAAGGGTCGGAGCGGCCAAGCAGAGACCGCGGCAATGAGAGCACCGTGGTGGGGAGATGGGAGGGCCCAGCCCTGGCAGGGGAGGTGGGGAGCGACTCACCTGAGCGTGAAGAGCAGCGGCTGCAGCAGCAGCTGCTGGGTACGTGAAGGCGGCGTGGGGGATGGCAGGGGTCAGCTCCGTGGTGTACAGCGGGTAGGGAGCCCACGCTTCCGGGGACGCTGGGATGAGAGCCGCTCCAGTCAGGTCATCTAGACAGGAGGAGGAGACAAGGGGACAGCGCCCCAATAGCTGGCCCCAACAGCCTGCTTTGGGGACAAGTTCCAGATTCCCCACCCCAGGCTAAAGCTTTGCGCTGCCATCTTGGTGAGGTATAAAATTTGTGTGCACAGCTGCTCCTCTGGCCTCCCGGCCTTGCCAGGAGAAGCCAGGAATGTGTTGCATTACAGCCCCACGTGGGTTTTGGACAGACTGGTCCACAGCAGAAGGGTGGTGCCACAGGATGCAGAACAGGGGACAGGGGGGGCTCAGAGCCATGTCACAGGTTACCCCATAAGCCTCATCAGGGCTACCCAGCCCACCCAGGCTACACAGAGGATGATGGCACAGGACTCATCCTTTAGGCTTCAATTAGGGATGCTTTAAAAGATGTATGGTATAACTTGAGCTACCAAATCCAACTTTCATGTGTCAACAGTTCTATATTGGCCAGATGCCCATTATTCTCCTGCAGCTCCAACATCCTGCTGGCCTCCCTGCTGCAGGCAGATTTCAGGCAGAGCAGAGGTGGGTCTGGGTTCCTTTCCATTGTGGCAGCATTCCCAGAGTTAGGCATCTCTCAGGCTGGAGCCATGACCTCCAAGCCCCTCCCAGCATACTCACAGGGGTCCCGTGCAATGAAATGTGCGCCCAAGGCAGGGTGGATGTTGGTGGGGTTTGGTGTGGCCATCAGCTTGCTCTTGGCCATCTTTGTGTTGGCTTTAGCGAACTCTAACCGCAAAGTCTGGGGGTTCTCAGGGTCGAAGCGGATGCCCTGTCACAGGAGAGAGCACAGGAATTTCTCAGGGGTGAAGCTCCAGTCCAAGCTCAGGCTGTGGTTATTCATGGAGCAAAGCCCAACTGAGGAACCAAGGCCACCACACTTCAGTCATGTGCCTAGATTTTTGTCACCTCACTGCACTACTCAAGTTCCCACATGCTTTTATTTTTATGTTTAGCTGGCCCAGGACCACTGTTTTCAACATGAAGGACACAGTTCCACTCCTAATGTGTGGTTCACCAACCACTATAGCAGGGATGGCTACCAATATGGGTCAGGAAAGGTCTGTCTGCTGAAGCTGGGATAACTCTGTCTATGCTGGAGTTGGAATAACTCCCATCTGTGTGGGAGCTCTCATCTGTGGTGCCACTGCATCTTCTGCCAGCCTGAGCAGAGGCACTAGCAGGTGTCAAAGCCCAAGGCAAGGTCTACAGCACAGCAGAACCATGTCTTGCTGACCAGATCCCACAACTCCTGCAGGATGGTGATCATTCTGAGCATCCCTTCCATGCTGACCATCCTCAAGATATTTTCTTGAGTCACAGCAGTTCTCCACACTCTCAGAGGCCCTCAGAGCTGTCTCCCAGTGGTCAAACACTACATGGAGACAGCTTGCATCCATTTGCCCAGGCTGATGTCAGTCTGATCAGCTCTCCTGCTTCCCTGGTGGGATGCTGCAGGACCATTTCACTTCAATAATCAAGGGCACAGCTGGGAGACCCTGCCCTTTTTCTCTGCCCTCAGCTCTGGGTCCAGCAAGGCATGCAGCCCCCCAACCCCTTCAGCCCCCCAGCACTTTGGATACTCACATTCAAGGCATTCTTCGCTGCTTCAGCGCCAGCCCGGCTGTCAAAGGTCACAAAACCCACCGGCTGAAAGAAACACCACCAATTTCAGTTTGCAAGATTTTTCCAAGCTCCTCAGGCTGCCCTGCCACCCCCTCTGCCCCCAACAAACAGCAGAGGAAACCATCCTAAGCTGCACAGGGGCTTCAAGCAGAGCTTGGGTGATTGGCCCAAGATTCCCGCTCTTGATCTGCTTGCACCACAAATGCTTTGGCACTCCTACGTGTGGGGACACTGTTCACCCTGACAGCCCCCAGCACGGGTACCCTTGCCTTGATCAGCATGGTTGAGGCTGAAGCCTCAGGTCTCATCCAGGGCAGCAAAAGACATGGAGACATGCAGAACATGCTGTGTCAGTAGAACCCTAGTGTGTAGCTGGTGCTGGCCCAGACAGTGCTTTACACAATGAAATGGGATTTTTCCCCTCTCCCCTCCTGGCATGTCCAGTTTGCTAGCAAAAGCCAAAAATACACAGGCTGGAAGGAGGTACCTGCTTTGAAGTCAGCTTGATCAGTGACCCTTCATAACCCTGCAGGAGAAAAGAAAGCAAGTCAGTGTCAGGCTCCTGAAGAGGCCACGCTACAACCAAGACACTACACGATAGCTCCAGGAGTTCCTGTAGCATCAAGTCCTCCATAGGGCAGGGACTGCAGTAGAAACAGGGACATTAACACTTCTTTTCCACCAGTAGAGAAGACTGGGGGCAGAGAAGGTATTTTAGCTGTTCCATCCTGGCCCTTTGGAAAGGAATCCCATTCTCTAGCTCTTCATCCAGCTACAAAGATGAGCACCCTGCCCTGGCTAGTGTCTAGAGAAAGCAGAGCACCCTCCTTGTGCTAGAGGAGTGCAGACAAGGGAAACTCGCTTCCCGAGAGACAGCCTAGGTGGTTATTAAAGAAGGATGGAGAGTTTGGGGAATAAGGACACATCCTCAAGGCAGGACTGGTCCAGTTCGGCAGCAGGGCTGACCAAGCATGTTTCATCAAGCTTAGAGACAGCACAATTCCAATGGCAGGCTCCCAGGGAGGCTTCCCAGTTGAGCACAAGTCATGGGATCCCGTGCTGGCTTCAGGTTCCCGTGTCATCCCTGCTTCCCCTGACAGACTTTTGCTGCCAGGTCATCCACAAAACAGCATCTTTCCCACCAAAAACCAGATTTGAAGACCTTCTTACCTTGAATGGTCGGAAGAGAAGGTAGAGCTCTCTGGGTTTGATATCCACAGGAAGGCCACTGACAAACAGCGTCCGTACCTAGGGGAGAGGCCAACCATTGAAAGGAGATGTTTGGTACCAAAGCAGGAGCACAGCTCAGAAGATTAAGTGCAGTAAGAGCAGGACACCTTGGATCAAAGTTCCACTGACATTTCCCTGCATGAGAGGAATGTTGTCCAGGATAAAACACACCCAGACCTTTAGTTCCCACCTCAAAGGATTGAGGCCTTTACAAAAATTCAGTCCCTGGCATCATACCTGGGTTGACACCAGCCCCACAGCCTGACAGGACCTAGATGGCTCAACTGGAAAAGACCACACACAACCAGAAGTAATATGTTTGACGCATCCCAGAGGTCCAGAAGGGACAAGTACAAACCTCAGTTCTCTCTAGATCTTTCTACAGATCACATACTAGATCTCTTCTCCTGAACCTACCCTGGCACTCTAATTCCATCACCAATTCAAAGATAGCCCTCAATTCTGACAAACACCTCAGTGCCCCACTCATAGCTTTTGACTTCTGCACCAGCCCCAGAACATCACTGCAGGAAGATGTTTGGGTCCAGATCAGCTCCTTCCCCAGCACACCTCAGACCTTTCAGAACTTGCTCCCAAACCCACTCTCAGAGTAGTTATTCTGTTGTGCTCAGCAAAGAGTAGTTGTGCTGGGCCAAACCCCTGTAGGTGTCTGCTCTTCCCAGGCTGTTCAAGTCATGGACTGAGTCCAAACACACTCATGTTAAAGCAAAAAATACAGTGCCAGGGGAGGATTTCAATAGATAATCCATTAAAATTATAGATAATAGTTCACTTGAATAACCAGGAAGAAGAAAGTGCTGAAGGCTCATGGGCTGGGAGAACTCTGCACAACAGTCAGAGTCATCATGAGCACCTTCTCCCTGCACACAGGCTGGCAGACTATTTCCATAGGAAGCAGCATGATGAAGCTGCAGAGACTTCTTGTAAATCAGCACAGAGCTGGAAAGGGAGGTTATGCACAACTTGTCATTATTAACAAGGAGCAGAAGCACCACGCCAGAACTCATCTCCTGGCCTGCTTCCAGCATGGAGTGATCCCATTACATTTGCAGGGCAGAAGGACTCTGCTCCCACATTTTTTGTTTTGCTCAGCCATTTCCCCTTCCCCAGACAGAGTGGGCTGGATCCAAAACCCCGTTTGCCACCAAACTAAGCAGCACACACTTGCCTTGCTCCTGGGCTGGAGACAGACCTGGAAACGCAGGAGCCTCTGCCTCTGTAATTCTTTGGGGGCAGCCAGATAGAGACTCCTCCACACAGGAAAGTTTCTCTCATTTACAGATGAAAACTCACCTCCTTGAGCTCCTGTGCCCAGGACAGTCCTGCCAAGGCAGATAAATGCCCTTCCCAAGGTAAAGCCCCCCAGGACCGATAGTGATTGTGCAAGGCTTGGGGTGCTCCTGCTCTCCTGTGCATGCTGAGACTAAGGGCTGCCACTGTCCCCTACTAGATTAGTGTGAGGAGCCCTTCTCCAGCCTAGCACATCTCAGGAGCAGAACCAGAGCATCCTTCCCATCCTCTCCCCTGACCCTTCAATATGGATGGCTCTACCACACACTCTTGCTTTGCCCTGCCTTGGGGAGCAGGATGCCATGTGGAGCATGCCAGGAACACTTTCCAAGCTCAGGCTTGGTTTGACAGGCTCCCCAGCCATCCCACCCCACATCTGATGCTTTAAGGCACCACTCTAAGGCCACCCCATGTCTAGACAGAGGGGACAATGCCACTGTTTCTTGGCTTGCTGGCTGCCTGAAAGATCTCAGCACTTGCACTTCAGCATGAGCTCCACAGAGTGCCTGCAGCGCTTTCCCAGAAGACCCACAGCCATCTCTTGCAGGGGAGGACTGCAGAGTGTGGTGGCACACATGTGCCTCAGCCATGTGAAAGCACTGTCCCTTTTCAATATTTCAGGATCCAAGTGTGCTCAGCCCCCAGAATGGATTTTTCTTCCGAGCAGACAGAAATCTGCATCCCTGTTGGGTCTCTTAAGTGGCCCCGTGATGCGTTACTTGGTAAGTCCTTGAGACAGGCGTGACAGGATGGAAGATGCGTGGTGGCTCAGGGAAGGGGGAGCCAGAGCTGGAGCCCTCACATCAGCCTGAACAAAGCAAGGCAGGTGCCCAGGAAAGATCTTTGTCAGGGGTAACAGGCTTCCAGTGCCAGCCCCATAAGTTGCTGCCAAGGACAGGAGCAAGAAATCCTCTCTCGCTGGCCAAAAGCTTCCCTTGGCCTCCAAGTCCTGTTTGTCACCATCAACAGCACTGAAAAGGCATCAGAAAGCCAAGCCACAGCACCCATCAAGGGCCACCATTGGTCCAAAGCCTGGGCAATTCCAAATGGCACCAGCCAACTTCTCCAAAGAGGATCTCAAGATAAATTGAGGAAGTCCCTGCTCAGAAGAGCTTTTTGGAAATGACAAGACCACGTGGTTGATTTTGCAAGATCTCTGCAATTCAACACATCCATAAGGAATCTAGAGAAGGGTAAGGAAAGAGAGAGACCAAGTTATTCAGTGAAGAGAGTGTGAGGCTGGTGAGAGACCTGAGCAATATTTTCAAGGGACAGAGTGAGCTAAGCCAGAGGGAGCTCACTTCCAACACCAGGCATAAAGCAAAGGAGATTTAGGTTATCCCACAGGAGAAAAGCACAGGCAGCTCACCAGTCTGAGTCTGTTGTGCACTGTGGGCAACAGGGTCCAGCCTCTTCTCCTGCTCCCAAAGAGAGGAAACTGTAGATGAGGACAACAGGGTCTAGACAAGCATCTTCCAGTGGATTAACCACACTGGGACTGTCCAGTCAGCCCAAGTCCTGCAGGCTTTGAGAGCCCAGTAGTACCACCCAGGACTGACAAATCCAGGCATCCAGCCCTTACGCTCAACGTGCCATGACAGGATAGCTTCTGCTAAAATATGCCCTACTTCAACTCCCTGCCACCAAACACCAAATTCAGCCTCCCCACAGTGCCACTGGAAAAGGCACAGGACAAAACCCACCAAACCAAAATACCATCAAAATATCCATCCAGGGCTGGATCAGGAACTGCCTGAGCCAAACTACATGTCCAGACATCCAGCAGGAGCAGATCTCCAGGAATACCATGTTCTTCTGCTCATCCTTACACTCTGCTGCCAGCCACTCGAAAAGAGATGCCAGGTGAGAGCAGTCACATCCCACCCAGGACTGATCTGAAGTGGACACATAGGCATGGGGGGAAGCAGGGCAGGGAACAGTTCCCACCTAGGATACCCCAGTAGGGTCATACTGCTGAAGGTCCTGCAGAAAACACACAGTCTCCCTTCCCCATCCCTGCCCCTCTGGGGATGTCCCCAGTCCAAACACCTGACAGAGACAGAGGAGAGCCATGGAAAACAGGATTCATGCCAGGAGGGACAAGACCATCTAGGCCATGTCTTAGGATCCCAGCATAGCTTCCCACACAGGGGGAGGGAGGAACACGGACAAACCATTTAGCCCTGAAGTTCTGAGTATCAGTCCTTGCACAGCTGCATCTCCCCGAAGAGACACACACACCTTGGGCCAGCACAGCCAGGAGCTATGCACCAAGGCTGCAAGAGAGCCAAGCAGCAGCACCTGCCTTGTGCTACCCCATCCCCAGCGCTGGCCAGGAGACCAGCACAGCTCCCACAGCATCCACAGCTCCTGGCCACAGCTGCTTTGGAGTAAAAGCTGAGTGCTCTGGAGTAAAAGAGAATTCTGAGCTGCCCTGCAGCCCATAAAGGGTTGAGTTATGTCAGAAGTGTCTGATGCAAGGGCACACGTACCCACCCCCTGAGGCTGCAGTGATTGGGGTTTTTTTGTTAGAAGAGTGCTCTGAATCCCACTCCTGTAGACAGCAAGGCCGACCTTCCCCTTTGGAGAGATCAGCCCTTTAACTACATCACCCACAGCACAGCTTGGGTTACTCCAGGCCCCCAAAACTGGCTTGGTCCTGGATCCATACTTCCAGCACCTGCAGCACACAAGCCTGTACCATCAGTGGTTCAGATGCCTGAGGACAGGTACAGCAGCAATGTGCTCCAACGTCTCTCCCTCACTGTGCCGTTGGACATTCCACCTCTCCAGGAAGCCACCCCAGTTGCATGCCAGTCTTTCCTAGAAATGAGCCATTTCCCACTAGTTCTCATCAATATGTCCACTGAGCCTTCTTCATATGCCACCAGCCCCATGCCATCCTGCTGAGGACAGGGACAAGCTCTGCCACAGCATCCCAAAGGCACTTTCCACTCCTGGCAATCACCCTGTGGTGCCAGGAGCTCAGGGACATGACCCACAGCTTTTCCCACGGGACAGCATCTCAGTGGGGTGCCTCCCTGGGATCCGAGATCCCCAGCGAGGCCAGAGGGGGACACAGAGCCCCGGTCCTGGCCACCGGGACGCAGCCAGGGCCACTTGACGCGAAACCGCTGGAATGCGGCGAGGCTGCGGCTGCCCCCGGAGCCGGGACTTATAAGGCACGGGAGCGGAATGGGGCGGCGAGCTTGCACAACAGGGCTGCGGGGAGGGGAACGCACAGAGTCCAGCGGCAGGGCTGAAAAATGGGACAGGATCCTCCTCTCGGTATCTCACACGGGCCGTGGGGCTGCATAGTCCTGCCATCGCAGCCCGGGGCTGATTTGGTCTTCAGCACAAAGTCCCAGGAACCACAAGGGAGGAGAAAACTGGGAGAGAGAGATGTGTGGTCTGTGCGAGGGCCAGCTCGGCAGGCTAGCAGGGCAGCCTCCACACCACGGGCCAAGAATCCTGAGAGAAGGGGCTTGCAACTGGCTACTCCACTGCTCCGTGCCTCAGTTTCCCCTCCACTAATCAGAAGATCGGTGGCAAGAGCCGGGGTCTTCTGCCATTCCAGCCCTAGCAGAGCTTCGGTGTCCTCAGGCAGGATCCCACTGAGCCCCGGCAAAGGATCAGGCCAGGAACCGCCCCAACCAGGAAGCCCCAGGCAGGCACAGAGCTTCCCACTCACTGGGAAGATGTTCACCCACCCCCAGAGGGGAAAGAGTGCCTTGAACCTGCCCCAGCACTTGAAGCAAGACAGGCTTCAGGCATTTCTCTCCAAAAACAGTCTTCTGCACAAAAGGCACACAAGGACCAACATCCCACTGACCCAGAGGGAAGAAGGCTGACCACAAGCCAGCCCAAGTGCACCAGCATTTTGTCACCAAGGCTCACAGCTGGAGCAGCCCCTCCCCAGCACTGCTCTTCCCCCACATCAGGCAGGAGATGTCAGCAGGGCTCAGCCACCCCCGTGGTCAGGAAGACACTTCAACAAGGGGGAAGCAGGAAGCACATGGGAGCTGATAAGTCTGTCCAGGCACAACAGGACAGCACCCAAGAATAGACCTTGGCCCTGGCAGAGGAAGCGCTGCTGGTGTGGCTTTGCCATGGATGCTTCCTCCTGCTATCAAGCCCCATCACATGTGTCTCTGCTGCATCTCATGAAAAGGACAGCACCCAGATGGGTTTGCACCACAACAGGGGCTCAAAGCTGACGAAACATTTGGAAAGGTCAGCCCCACAATTCCCAAGAGATTACTGTCCAGGGAGGTGCTGGCTGAGCACCCTCAGGTTGCCTTTATCATCTTTCACCTTGCCAAGAGGTCCACTAAGCCAGAGGTGACAGGCACAAGTGCCACAGCCAACACGCTGAAGGACACTCACATTCATGCTGGCCCTACCCAGCCACCACACTAAACCCTGGGCTCCAGAGATCCTCATCTGCCACTCTCTGGTGTTGGGGACCTGCAGACACCTGCCACCATCGGAGCCATGGACTTTACCTCCTATGGACTAGCTTTTCCTGTCCACACCCAGGCACCTGTTCTCCTGGCAGGAGACAGTGGTGAAACAAGTTCCTCCCCAGGGTAGAGACTGGCAGGAGATGTGGATCTGGAAGCAGGACCCTCATAAGAAACGTTCTCACCCCAGATCTTTCAGCGAGTATCTGCTTCACCCCACCACATGATGATTCCTGGTCACTTGTCAGTCCCATGCCTCCCAGGACACATCCAGAGACAGAGGAATCTCTCCTCAAATCAACTCAATTTGGGGCAGCACACCAATGGCCATGCCCCAGCCCCATGCAGCATGTCAGGTACCTCCACAGCTCAACAAGCAAGTGCTCCATAAAACCCAGGTGATGGAGAGCGGGAAGGTCACAGCAGCTTTTCACTGTGGACAGCAGTTATTTGAATGTCACCCCAACACAGGGCGACCTTCAGGGACACTGGGAGGATGACAAACACCCACAGGACTAAGCCAATATTGCATCAGTCCAGCTCTCAGCAAGACAGCACCACTAGACAGCAGGGAAGGGCTGTGCCACCAAAATATGGACCAAAAGTGCCAACCCAAACCCACAACATGCTCTCTGGCTGCTCTCTCCCAATCCATGGCTCATGCTGCACTTCAGGCCATGGCTACAGGTGACCCAGGGCAGTTACACAGCGAGGGAGACATTGGCCTCCTGTCCTTGGAAGCAGACACATCCCCAGGCCACGAGCTTCCAACCCACGGACACATACCAAGACTGACCCCACAGCAATGCAAGAACCTGCAGTGCAAGAGGGAAGGCACCATCCCAGACTGGGAGGTCAAACATCTCTACAGCTTCTCTTGGGCTGAACAGCAGGGCTGGAGAACCTCCACAAGGGTAAGACCACCCACTGGGCCCTTGGGTTTTCAGCCACCCCAGCACACCATGACCCTATGGGGCAGTGGCCAGAGCATCCTTGCCAGCCTGTAGCACCCACTTCTGCTGTGCCAAGGTGCCACTACTCCCTCCTCATCATATGTGCTGGGCTGGCTCAGGATCACACCTCAGTATGGGCCAGGCTCAGGAGCTCCAGTGCTGGAGTTGTCCCCCACTGCCCAGCCCCTCATCAGGTCCCTTCACAGGGCCAGGCACACAGAAGGAGCTTGGTTTCCACTATTCCACATGGTGCAGGAAGATGCTGAGTATCACAGTGAGGGCTAACCACCTCACTTCTATGATCATGCCACAGTGAAGCTTTAAGCTGAAGCCTTTATTTCAGGCAGAACTCCAGAACAAGCAGCAGCATTGCTCATTGCTCTGTGATCCAAGCAGCAAGGTCTTAATGATTTAGCATGGGCAAGACCAGCAAACTCAAAGGAGCTTTCACTCCACAACTTTCCACATCAATTCCAGCAAGAGTCACTCTTGAATTCCCACAGCGGCAGATCCTCAAGCAGAGCTATGAGGAAGGACAACGAAGCCTGAACTACTCTTAGCTACCTCCCAGACATCTCAAAGGGCATCCTTCCTACTTTGGTGAAGGCAAAGCAGAGACCTAGAAAGGGAACCCTTTGGATTTAACCCTTCCTAACTTCCACAGTCACCATCAAAAATCTGTTAATTATGAGGCTAAGTAGGGAAAGTTCTGCTCAGCAGCTCCTCAGATTAGCCAAGGAGGAAGACTCATTTCTGAAGCTGGGTCTCATTTAATAGCCCAGGTTGCAGGAGAAAGAAGCATCATGGGGACTAGTTGAGTTGGGATGTCAATGCTCAGACTCATGTCTAAGAAACTTAGATTTGAAAGAGTGAGAAAGGAAAAGGAAGCTCCTTCAGAGGATATTCACAGGCACCAGGACAGAAGGAGATAATGGGGAGATTCCCACATCCCTCCTCTTGTCACAGCAACTCAGTGCTCACCTCAAGACCAAGAGGATGTCTGGGAACACTTCAGTTCCCAGAACCTCTGTGTGCATGGTGACTCCAGGGTGTCTGCTCAGCCAACAATCTGTCACTGACAGAAAGCTGCATCTAACACTTAGGGGACTTTTAGGATGCATGAAAACAGCTCTGAGGCACCATCCTGCTTCAACCAGGCCAAGTGCAAGAGGATTAGTGAGTAGTGACTGTAACAACTACAGCTTCATGTTCTTCATAGTGAAGAGCAGCATCAGAGGAGACATTTGACTCCAGAACTTACACTAACCTTATTTGTTTGCAGCTGCAGAGCTGGAATCCACACATGCACGAGGTATCTAGGTCCACTCAAGCAGAGATTACAGAAGTCAAGAGATGCCTGGCACCAGTCCATGAAGTGCTACAGACATCCAGCACATAACACAGCCCACTCACCAGCAGCATTCCCAGGCAGTTCCAGCAGCCCTGGAGTGTAGCAGCTAAGGAAAAAGGGATGAAGGACTTGCTACTGAAGAAGTTGTCTGGAAGCCAAGAGCCTTCTGCCTCCCCAACATGGTTTTCTAACCCACAGCCTTCCATGGACCAACAGGGAAGATCAGAGAATTACAGAATGATTTGGTTTAAAAGGGGCCTTAAAGACCATCTTGTTCCACCCCCTACCATGGGCAGGGACACCTTCCATTAGATCAGGTTGCTCCAAGCTCCATCCAGCCTGGCCTTGAACACTTCCAGGGATGGGGCAGCCACAGCTTCTCTGTGTGGCCTGTGCCAGGGCTTCACCCTATCACATGGAAGTATTTCTTCCTAAGATGATCCTTTCTGACAGAGATTAGCCAGGTCCTCACCTCGGCTCTCCCAGCACAACCTCACATTTAAAGGTTTTCACCTTCAGCAGTCCAGGATGCCCAGGCTCTACCTCAAGAGCAGCAGCCACCACCCATGGAGCTGCAAACAGGCCCTTGACACCAACCAAGAGGATGCACAGGATAACCACAGACTCCAACTGCCAGTCTGGGCATCTACACAGCCAGCTCCAGACTTCTCCTGCTCCCGCTAGACCTACAACTTCCCGGTGACTTCCCAGGAGAGCAAGAACTAATTTCTAGAGTAGAACCAACATGTCTGCATCAGGCACTCCAAAGAGCAGGGTGAAGACACTGGGTTTTATTGCTATGCCGTCATGGACACAACACACAGTGTCCACAGGAAGCATGAAAGCTCCTCTAGCTGCTGGAAAAAGCTCTGCTTGCCATAGGGGTGGGAGTGCAGCACCTGGGCAGCTGCCCATCCCACACTGCCCCTCAGGACTGCCAGGAGAGATACAGCCACGCAGATTGGCGGCTGCCTGGAAAATTAAACAGAAGATAGCAGCAAGTGGGGAGGGATCACATTTGGGGAGGTGTCTGGTGAGGAACAGCAGGGACTGACATTAGGCCCTGTTTGTTTAACATTCCCGTTAACGACCTCGAGAGGAGCAAGAGGCATTCCTGTCCTCCGCATGTCACCGGCCAGGAAGCGGCTGTGAGATCCAGGGGCTCACAGATAAGATAAAGGGAAAGGCTGAATCTGGGGCTGTATCTGGGGCACACGGCGCCCTTCTGTGAACGCTTGGGGAGGCAGCGAAGGAGGCACACGGTCAGGGGGGGATGGAGGAGTGTCCACAGCACCAGGATCCGGCAGCGTTATCCGTGCAGCGTGGGAAAATATTCCAGCACACCCTCCTGCGTATGTTGGGACTGAAGGATTCCACTTTGCACTGAATGTGTTTATCACCCTGAATCAAGGGGAGCTCTGCGCAAGAATTTGGGCCCCCAGACCACGCTGGGATCCTGAACACAAGGTCACTCTTTATGCCTCCGTTAGCTTCTGCAGTGAGGAACAGCTCCTGGTCAGCCAGGAGATACTGGAAAAACAAGCATTCAGGGTAGCCACCATGAAGCCCAAACTGTGCTCACCTCCCACAGCATTATTTCTGCTGGATTCTGGTGAAGAAGAGACTTTCCAACAGCAATCCCACCAGGGATTGGGACATTGACCCCCCACCAGTCCTAGCCTAACTGAGGTGGCGGGTCTTTTGCTGCAGCCCTGGGTGCAGGGTGACAGACACACCCAGCGAGGCCAGAGACCATCCAACAGGGTGGGCAGACCGTGTCCCTCCCCACACGCTCCCGGAGGCTGCACAGTGGAGAGCAGGAGCCAACCCCTGCCTACTCCCCAGGGATGCCATCTTTAACTCAGTTTCCCAGCCATCAAGCTCCACTCTTGGGAGGACCAACCTCTCCAGAGGCTGAGGATTTCCAGGTTCCTGCAATGGTCCAGCACGCGCTTTGCCAAACAACCACCCGGCAGTGGGCAACACACCGGCTCTGCCCCAGCACCAGGAGCTCACCTGACTACCACCTGTGAGGCACCAGCCCAGCTGGAGCAACACCACTGGGACGGGATGCACCAAGTGGCATCGACCTCAGGGAGCTTTGCAGACCAGTGAATAATTGGATCAAGGAGCCGCATTGAGTCTTCTGCGCATGCATGCACAGCCTGTGAAACCCCCAGGTACCAAACCTCCCTCCAACAGGAGCGGCACAGGCCCCAGGTGCTCTGGCTCTCAGCCCACTCACGCCAGTACCACCCAGCGACACTGGGACATCCCACCAGCAGCATCCACATCCCATTGCATCATCACATCACCTACGCCCTGCTTCACACTGGGGACAGAATCACTACAGCCACCACCTGCCAATCCATTCCAGCCCATTGCTCGGGTCACCCTCGCCGGGGCTGAAGCCCAGGGGACACGATAGCCCCAAGTCAGCTGGTGCACAGGGCCCGCGCGGCCCCGGTGGGTGGTGGAGCAAGCCAGGCGCCATGTTGCGGCGGCGCGAGCGCACGGAGGACAGCAAGGGGAGGGGACTGAGCACCTCCCCAGTCCTGAGGGCCAGGCGCGGAGGACTGCAGCAAAACGTTTCCAGGGCCAGGCATTTTTCAGAGCCCTCTCCAAGATGGAGGGCAGCTGGTAGCCCACTATGCCAGGACCTACTCAAGGGGTGCAGTGATGATATCGGCCAATGGCTCCAACAGCCAAAGTGCAAATGTGGAGGGCTGCAAGCTCAGCTCTAGCATGCAGCTACAGATAACTGACCCTTACCAGCCTTCCCAGCCCTGAATCCAGCAGCATCCAGGCTCTGGCTTGCTGTGGCATCTGGGGGACAGGGCTGCCGGCAGGTCAGCTCACAGTCCTTCAGCCCCAGCCAGGCTGCCAGGACACACGGAGCAGGGCAGGGGCTCCTCCACTATTGTCCAAGTGTCTCCCTTGCAGCCCACACGGGCAGAACGGTGCCGGATCCAGGAGCCCTCCAGCTGCAGGCACTTGGCAAGAGGACACCATGCCCACGGGCACCGGCTGTGCTGGACTGAGCAGAGGACTCGCCCTGCCCGGCCCCAGCCCCTCCTCGGGACGGCTCGGGGACTCCAGCACCAGCTCCCCAACACGTCCGCACTCCGGCTCCCACAGCCCGGCCCCAGCTTCCCAGCCCGCAGCAGCCTCGGCATCTGGGCTCCGGTTCCTCGACGACCCAGGAGTCCAGCCCTAACACTGGCTCCTCTGTTCCCCAGAAAAGGAGCTGCGCTCCTTCCCAGCTTCACCGACGCCTCGGTGCCACCTCCGCGGTCCCCGATGCCGCTCTGCTCCATCCCCAATACCCCAACCCCGGTTCCCCAACGACGCTGCGCTCCCTCCGCCGTCCCCCGACACCCTGGCG
>VZTZ01038362.1:241780-267344 GCA_013400955.1 Drymodes brunneopygia | reverse complement strand
CCGGGACCGCGGGGAGGTTTTTTTTTGTTGTTGGGCTAGAGTTATTTTAATTATTTTCCCCCCTCCTTTCCACGAAAAACTTTGTCAACTTTGATGAACTTTTGGGTTTCGACTTTCTTAAAGGGCCCGCCGGGCTCTGATCTCGCGGCGGGACCATACCGTTCCCTCCGCGCATCCCCGGGACGGAGAGACGTGGCTCAGCCCCGCGGGGTTACGAGACCCCCGGGACGGCACCTTTGTGACCCCCGATGAGAGCCCCAAGCCCCAAAAACAGCAGCCCTGAGAGCTCAGGACGGGGATCCTGTAACTCCGGGACAGCGGCCCTGAGCCTTAGGAGAGCAGCCCCAAATCTGCCCCGACAGCATCCCCGGTTCCCTGGGGACAACAGCCTGGTTCCTTCTGCCAGGGCAACTCCACAACCATCCTCACGGACATCGATGGGCGCACCGTGCAAAGCCCTGATCTTGGTCCTGGGAGGAGGAGCAGGGTTGAGGCATAGAATCATGGAATCCCAGGGTGGTGTGGGTGGGAAGGGACCTTAAATTTCATCTTGTTCAAGCCCTCTGCCATGGGCAGAGATGCCTTCCACTAGACCAGGCTGCTACAAGCCCCATCCAACCTGGCCTTGAACATTTCCAGGGATGGGGCAGTCACAACTTTTCTGGGCAACCTGAGTCAGGGCCTCACCACCCTCATTATCCATCTCCTTTCCCTTCTCCCTGCCCACACGGGTGCCCAGTTGGCCACATCCTAAAGCACAGCCTGCACTTGGAGCAGAAGATGGAATACGTAGCCTATTCCTCCACACGGCATCCCACAGCCTGGTCCCTCTGTGAGGCAAAAGTGTAAAACTCCAAGAGCTTGGGTCAACCTGCCAAGTGAGAGATGTCCAGGGATCTGAGCTCTGTTATCTTAACCAGCATTTCTTGTGCCCAGCCTGTGCTGCTTCCCCAGCACTGAGGTCTGGTGAAAGAGGGGAAACATCAGCCCTACAGGTCCCACAGCCCCCTTGCACTGTAAAACCCAAGTGTGGTCCCTGTCCTCCATTGGCCCTGGCTGGAGACACCTGTGCTGTCCCCATGGAACTGCATGCCACTTCAAAGTCAAACTGAGTCCACACCTGGCTCTGAGTGACTGTTTCGTTCCAGCAGGAGCTCAGGGATGTATCGTTTTACTCACATGCATGTTGTGAAGAGGCGGGATCCTGGCTGGGGGTAACCACAGCTGAGTTCCCACCACACCTGGGTCTACTGCCCTGTTCAAGCCCCAGCCTCTGACTCCATTTGCCACCTGGCTACACAGAGGCTCCCTGTGAAAATGTAACCCTAAACTCAGTCATCCCTGTGCACAAGCATCGTCCAGCACAACCCACGGCACTCCGTGTCTGGCATGAGAGAGGCAATACAGGAAACACCATCACTGAGGTGGTGCCCACAGCCAAGTGCATGTGGGGCCAAGTAATTCCATCACAGGAGGTGTGTTGGAGGGGATGAAACATCCTCCTGGGAGCATCAGCTTTATGTTTCCCTGCTCTCTAGGTTATGGCTTTTAGCAGCAGCAGCTGTTTGCATGTGGCACAGAGGGTTTGTGTACGGAGTCCTCACACAGTCAGGGACAAAGCGACCACTTCTTTTGCCAAGGCTTTATAATGAACTGCTAGGCCAGAGAGCCTGATCCCTGCCAGGTCCTGCATAAGGGGAGAAAACTTCCACTTTTTTACCAAAAAACCCCAATTCATTTATTTAAAATGCTGTCCTACAGAATGGTTTTGGAGACACTTCACACACCAGCTCTGAGCACCACAGCAAGAGCTCCCACAAGCCACCCATGGAGTTCAACATAGACAGATCCAGATCAGAGCAAGGACTTTCTCCGGTCTTCAGGGATGCTGCCCTTCGCCATCACTTTGACTGGGGGACTGCCCCATAAGGCTGTGCAGGATTAACTCCCAGGAAGAGTGTTGTCTACCATTCCTCAAAGACTCGAAGAGAGCCTGCCCTGACAAAGACCAGGAATATTTGCTTCCTGTGCTAATTGAGCAAAAAACAGCATAACCTTACAGCGCTTTCTCTGTGTTTAGGTTTGGTGTTTCACTTTCTACAGACTTTGAGTGCAGAGCCTGAGGCAAGTGGAGGAAGGCACGAAAGGGTGGAAGTCAGGAGCAGCAGCGGGTTTTCATCAGACCCCCAAGGACCCCCATGCTGCACACACATGCAGAGGAGACATTCTGCCTCTTCCAGAGCAGGAAAACCCTGGCCATAAGCAGAAGAGTTTCTGTATCCATCACGCCAGGGCAATAACAGTGGGTCCACCATGTCATTGCCATAGTGATGGCCACAAGCTCTGGTTTATTTTGTAGGCAAATCTATATGTTGAGCTGGAGATAAGTATCCTCCTTGCACGCCCACCCCTCAGAGTTGTATGTGGTGGCAGCATCCTCATGTCCCAGTATCTTGTGGCTCACAGTCCCTTTGATATCTTCATAAACATCACACCCAGGCAGTCTCTCCCCTGCCAAAGCACTGCACCACATGCTTCAACACACCGAGCTCTTGATGGTCCAATTAGCTGCACATAGAGGGGATGTTTTCTCCCCCCAGGAACTTAAAGGGATGGACAGAAGGTGGGACAGATGAAGCCATCACTGCTACCAGCTTGTGCAGGTGAGCCAGTCCACCAGAAAATGGTGATGTCTCTGCAGAGATTTTGGCTGAGGATTCCACTTCCACGTGGAGATGTGCAGCTTTAAGTATGTGACCCAAGGTCACACCAGCTGAACCAATGCAGGACCAGACAACACTTTGGTTTGGACTTTGCTTACCCATGTCTTACAGTGATGTATTTTTACACCAACACTTTTCCTCCTAAAGTATCTTCCACTCAACAGCATCTGGCTCTGCAGTCTTGGCCAAGGCCTACACCAGAAACCTTGTCCTTGCCATACCATGTCCACTTAGATGTGATGGTTAGAAGAGCAGAGGCGATGCTGTGACCCATCCAGCATCCACTTAGCTCTCCCACATCAATTCCTCATCGGGGTGGACAAGTTGACAGTGAACCCTGTGACAATGTTCCACTCAAGCAGCTCCAACCATGCTGTCCTGCCTGCAAACAATGGGAACTGCAGAGCCTCACAAGGGAAAAGGACTAAAGGTGAGGTGCTCAAAACCAACAAGCAGATCCTAGAAAGGGAGTTAGCAAAGTAGTTGGGATAGAAACAGACTGAAATCTGTTGAGAAATCAAGGTGGGACTTGAAATGACAGCCAGCTGTGGACAATCTTGTGTTTTCACACAGTTTCTCAGCTTTGCATTATCCAAGGGCTCTTTCTCATTCTTCAACAAGCAGGTGACCAGCTCAGGACACTGGTTAAGGTGATAACGAGGGATGTCTCTCTCCAGCTGGGCTCCTGCATCCTGCCCACTCATTCTGTGATCCCAGACCTCCTTCACCCACCTGTAGAAAGGCAATTAATTTTATTTTGGGCATCATGGTGGTTGTCATAGGAGGCACTTTAGGCCCCTGTTCCTGCCGAGCCTATCACAGGCAGTGCCAAACTTTGGCTGAGGTGCTGGATTGTTTTTGCTGTTTCTCACTGCTTATCTGGGACAACAACTGAGCCTTGGCACTTGTCCCAGGGCAGAGAGGACACTCCCATGCCACTTCTAACATTTCTGAGGTACAGAGAAGGAATGATTTCCTCTGCTTGCCACCAATTTCTGACACCAATTTCTCCTCCTCCCATCCTTATCCGGGAGATCCCACATCCTCCCCAGATTGCTGTGCTGCTTTCCTCAATCCTCTGCCCATTCCAGTTGCTCCTGCCTCATGCTCTTAGTCTTTCTGGTTAATTATTTTGGACTGGGATTTGCTATGCTGGCTGGAAAGAGGCCACCAACCATGGGACATGGAGGATCCCTGATTTGCAAGCAACCAGTGAGACCTTGTCACTGCTCAGACCAATGACAGGCACATGCAAGCTGAGTACTGATGTCACCAAAGACTCTTTACAGGCCCTCAGATGAGTTCTCAGAGAACTTTCTGGCCACAGGCAGGCAAAGGCTTTGGGGTTGCTTTGGTTGGATGGATCAGCATCCAAACATCTAGAGACTTGTTATAGCGAAGGTCCCATCCAACATCCTGCAGGACTGTCACTAGCACTGGGTCAGGTTTTTCCTGCCTTGAAAGCCCTTTAATGGGTTTTGGATGGACCAACCCCACCTCTCCAGGTGTCCATCCCAAGGCTGCACCATCCAGCAGGGAAGAAGTCTTCCCTAACACCTGTCCTGACTCTCTCAAGCCACCATGTGTGGCTGCTGCCCCACCTTACATCATCTGTTGCCACTCTCAAGGAAAGTGTAACTCCACCACCTTTGTAACTACCCATCTAGGGGGGTGTAAGCTGCAAGTAGAGCCCTGTTCAAACTCTTTTGGCCAGACTAACCCAGCTAGGTTCCTTGCTGATCCCTCACCAGCACCTTCTGTGCTTCCCCCTCTCCCGGTCTGCATGTCCGCCTGATACAGAGCCTACCCAGCCATTACTCCCACCCTGCAGCCTCTTTTGGTCTGTCTCCAAAGAGCAGGGATGGCACTTGGTCATGGCCAAGCTGAGGAGGAGCTTCCAACCCCTTCCATGGATTTGGTCCTTCCATTGGACCAAACATCATGTGGCTACAACAGCCCTAAGTACCACAAAGGGCAGAGGATAAAAGGTGTGGCAGGAAAATTAGTACCAGAGACCACTGATATTGGGGTACCGAATCACAGGATGCAGTTCGTGCCATCCTGGGAGCTGTGCAGGACTTTGGGTGGCCCAGTGGGTGCAGGGCAGAGACAAGCAGCAGTGGAATTGCAGAGCTCATCCAGCATCACATGCCTGGAGTAGCTGCTTTGAGGACAGCGGTGAGTGCTTTCAAACTTTAATTCCTTTCCATACGTCACTGCTTGTCTTCTCCAGCTCCGCCTTCCCCCAGGAGGACAGGCTGAAGCTAACTGAGAGAGACAAGGGCTCGGAGGTGTGTGCAAATGTTTGCTCAGACGCACTGGATCGCTGCAGAGCTGCTTTTATGGGCATTTTGGAGCAGCTCCTGGCAGCGCCGCCCAAGCCGAGCTCCGCGGACGCTGCAGCACCCCATGACGTGAACCTACCAAGTGGGCTTCCGACCAAAAACGGGTGAGAAGAGCTTGTGTTTACACAATTTGAATAAAAAGATAGCACCAAACAGAAAAGCCTGTTTGGGGCCAGGAGCAGGAACAATAAACCCAAATGCTTTCTCTGATGGGTTGCAGATGCAACATTGATGGCGATCTGGGGGAAAAAGCATGGCCTCATGGAGGGGCTTGTCACTTAGCCACCCAGGAAATGAAGACAGGACTTTAGTCTGCCCCAAAACTCATACTTTTTTTGCCTAGAAGAGGAAATACAGTGAAGAAAGAAGGCAATGCTCCTCCTTGCTTGTGCAGCACTGAAACAATGCACTGTTATCTCTTTACTTTCATAATTCATGTGTCATTTGCACCGCCAGGCACATTAATTATGAGGGAATTAACCAGGGGGAATCCTTTATAGAGAATTTTTTTAACTAAAGGCCCCAAAGCCAGTTCAGCCCTGTGCATGGCATGGTCACACACCTGGCTCTAGCACTCCTGCACTGAACAGCTGCCCAAGGGGCATCCATGGCTGATCTTTAACGAGGACTTTTTGAAGTGTGGAGTGCAGGCTGTCTCAGCTCCAGGCCCAGGCGTGCCCAGACCTGATGGACCTGTTGGAGCATTGGGGCTCTCCCTCTGTGTCCATCTCCTGCAGCTCCTTCCACCATCATTCAGCCATGAGAGCAGCTGAAGCCACCACCATGGTGCCTCTTCTGGGCTAAAGTTCCCATAGTGCAGCTGGACCTCACCAACGACAGGATCATTCCATTGCTTCATCCACAGAGGAGCTGGGAGCTGCCCAGGTTGCTGCGGTCCCATGCCAGCTGTAATGGAGGGATTTCTGCAGTTGAATCTGTCCCTCCTCACTGGAGCTGTGTCAGGAGCTGCCCCGCTGGCAGAGGGACAGGCTCAAGGCTCCCCAGCCCCATAATCACTGCCCCTGTCAGCAGACACAGCTCTGCTCTGGCACCTGGCACTCAGCATTAACAAAGTAGCACCAATGGTTGACAGACCTGGCCCAGCAGCAGGGAGGAGGCACAGAACCTCTAGCAAGTCCTGCCGGACCAAATCCTTCCCCTTCTCTGCTCTGCAGCTCTTTGAGTGAGGTATTGACTGGGTGCTCAGTGAGAACATTGGCTTCAGTACCAACAGGGATGTGGAGCAGCAGGGACGGAACATGGCTTGACCCAGAACACTAAGAGACAACCAGTGTTATTGGTGTCCTGAGCCCTCATATGTGGTCCTACCCCCAGGATCTGGCCCAGGACCCTCAGGGTGTCAGCAGATCCAGCTTTGGATCCCTCAGCCGGATGCTACCAAGTAGAGGACCATGTCCCATCCTGCCCTCCAGAGCCACCTCTTACCATCAACAGGGCTCTGCAGACCTCATCCTCTGCTACATCATCTTCTTCCCTAATTAACAGACATTATGGATCATATGGAGGGGAGAAATGCTCCCAAAGTTTGCCATTAAGTATCTGGACAGACAAAGAGGGCCACCTCTGTAAGGGAGGAGATAGGCAGCTTTGAGCCATGCCATGTGATGCATCCCCTGGTCACAGCAGAACGCACCAACCCAAACTCCTCAAGAGAAGGGCACCCCATTTTCACCAAGGTTATTAATGTCCAGCCCCTCTGCATACTGGGGACCTTGTCAAACAAAACAAAAGGACTTGTTGTGGAGGAATCCTTGGCAACGCGACCAACATACACATGACCTTCTGACTTGGAAAACAGATTGTCAAAAACCCAAGCAAGCAATCCCACCACATGCGGCTCGGCTCAGCCCCCCTGCCACTCGCGCTGGACTGGGATGCACCACGAGTCCCAGAGCCTGCTGGAGCATGCCAGAGAGCAAGAGGGGGCATGTGGGATGAGCATTGCTCCAGCCCGGATGTGGCACTTTCTCTGTGGCAGCTGCAAGCTTGGAAAAGCTCTTTATCAGCTCACTTATCATGTCCTTCCCCAGGACACTCCCAGCTCCCATGGGCTCCCCTCAGGCAGCCCCCTGCATATCCACCCCGGGGCATGTGTCCATGAGTGCCCTCGAGGGTAGGGAAGAAGTCTCCTTGCAACATCCTTCCTCCTCCCTGCTGCTGTCCCGATACTGAGCACTGCAGAGGACAGCTGGGGACGCCTCCATTGTTAGACACCCTGTGTGATACTGCCCAGAGTGGGGGAGATCCCAGCATGGATGTGGCACAGAGGAGACTCCCTGCTGACTCCAGCCTCCCACCTCCTCTGGCCAAGCAGGACCCATGCTCTCCTCCTGGAGATGACACTGCTCATGCAAGGGTGCAACCTGCTGTGTAAAAGCCGCTGCCAGAACTCTGAAGGCTGTTCCTCAGTCATGTGAATAATGAGAGGTATTAACAAGTCGGGAGGATGAGAGCTAAATGAAGCATTGCCTTGCAAGAGGCTGCTCCATCCATCCTGCTTGTCTTTGGTCAGAGAAGGGAAGGGGGAGGGCAGCACTGGGGCAGGCCAGGGACTGGCAGCACAGCTCCACTGTCCCTCCTGGAGCTGGGGGTACAATGAAAGCCAGTGTGCCACAGCAACACCCTTCCCAGTGCTGTTCCCACATGGGGGATGCACCACAGCCAAGGCTCCTGCACCACCTGTGGGGTTTACACAGACTCCTCAGCTTGGCCACAGCCCGGAATTCCTGACGGGCACAGTTAGTGGCCCATCCTCATCCCAAGGGCACCCCAAGTCTCACCTCTTGGAGTTTCCAGCCTTGGCAGCAAACCAACACCATACATCTTCCCACTTTTCAATCCCAGCAAGGCCAGACTTGTTTAAATTGGGATTGTTTAGATGACTTGGTGTATGTTGGACACCCAGCCTGAAAGATTCAGCTCATGATGAAAGTTTGGCAAAGTCCTAAAACCAGAGAAAACAAAGAGTTTTATCATGGGAAGCACTGATTCCTGAGATGAGCTGTAATTATTTCTGTCCTGCTTCGACCACAGTGCATAAACACCAAGGACTGATGGTACAAAGGCTGATTTTCCAGAGCTGATCCCTTCGGCTGATGGGACAAGCTGTGGTGAAAGTGCCCATGATCCTGCTGGGCTCTTACCTGCAGTCTAGGCATTTCCCCCCAAATCCCTATGAAACACCCATTGCATCATTGACCATCACCAGAGCAAACTTCCCTGGAAAAATTCATTTTCATGCAAGGAATACAGCTTGGAAAATTCCAGCCTCAGTGGGAAATGACAAGCAAGGGGCTGTGATGGAAACTATTTTGCAACCTTAATTATTTTACCCCAAAGGCTGGCAGCCTGTAATCACATTAGTCTCCTTGGGAACGCCTGCCCCACCAGAGCCCCTCTTGCCCTCTTATCACTCCCCCCAGGCCCCGAAAAGAGCTCATAGGGAAGCTCGGGGGCCTGGTGAGCCCCTGCATGCAGCCTGCCAGGCAGATCCCGGGAATGCCTGATTTATAGTGTTATGCCTCATTCTGTTTACGCCAGGCGAGTTATTTAAAACGAGGCAAGCGAGAGGAGCCCGGGTTTTGTTTAAAAGTCCAGCAAGGAGATTTGCCTTAAATAGTCAAGAGCTGAGGTTGGAGGAGAGGCCGCCCAGCAGCACGGACCTCCGGGATGGGAGCAGAGCTGGCACCCGCGGGGGGAGCTGGCTGGCTGTGGGAGAGGCAGCAGAAGCCTCATGTTTAACCCCAGGGAGCGAAACCATCCTCGAAGCCCCAGCTTTGCATGGCCTGTGACACCGGGGACATGGTTCACCTCCACAACATGAAACAGTTTTAGAGGAGAAACAGCACTGGTCTCACAACACTCTGAACCCTAGTGACGGCAATCCAAAAAGCTGCTCCACATCCAGAATTGGCACAGTCATCGCAAAGGATACCATGAACAGACTGGCACAGCCCCAGCCCAGCCCTGAACCCTCTGGGCAGCCCCTGCCAGTTCTTGAGGCCTCCTCCTTCATGGCAAGGCTCAGTGTGAGGCCATGCTGCTGGAAGGGCCTCCCTCGGGGGACTGACATGGGCTTGGTTTGCTCGGTGCTGAGCACAGATCTGATTGCTCTCTATAAATACATCCGGGGTCAACACCAGGGACGGGGAAGAGCTATTTAAACTCAAGGGGGATGCTGGCAAAAACAAAAGGCTATATATAAACTTTCCATGAGCAACGCCAGGCTGGAGGGAAGGTTTTAACTCCTAGAGCAGGGGGGTGGAGAAAGAGCCCCACAAAGAGTGGGGTGAGGCAGTGGGATGGGGCCAGACATGTTTCACTCCCCAGGGTGGGTTACCTCAGTTTCCCTCCATCCTCGAGACCGGTAAAACCAGCTGAGGGGCCAGCAACTGGCCTTGTCACCACAGAGAGAGCTTCCAGCCCCACCCCAGGCAGGACAGCAAGGGGCAAGAAGCTCTTCAGATATTTTTCCACTTTCTTGACTTATTTGGTCAAAACTGCTGACGAATTAATTAGAATAATGAGTAACTCGGGTGCCTCAACACACCCAGCAGCAAGGGTCGACTGCTGAAAGGCTGAACTGTTGTGCTAAGCCTGGCACCCCTTGTAAGGCCTTTCCCTGCATCGCTGCTAATGCCTGTATCCCACATAATTCCTGTGCCTCCTGCCCATCCTGCACCCCGAAGTTCTGCACCCACTGTTAGCACATGCATCACCTGCTAATCCCTAACCCTGGCAACCTTGCCCATCACTGAACCTCTCTGATCCCTGCACCCCAAGGAGTCATGATGTCTGCTCCCAGCGCACCCACTGGATCCACCTGCCAGATCCTTGAACACCAACAGTGGCTCGTGGGATCAGCATGGGTGAAAAACATTGCATTTGGGGGGTGTTATGGAGATGGTGACAAGGAGGACAAAGAGCTACATGGGAGGGCAGGCTGGTGTCATGGCCCCAGTTAACAGGCAGGCTTATGGGACACTAACTTGACTTTTTTTGGAGCTTGTCTCAGATGGAACTGAGGCTGGGACATCACCAACCCCAGCAGAACCATTCACAGTGTGAGGAATGAAATATTCAGAGAGGTTTAAAGCAATTCAGTGTCTCCCATGGAGCAACGATGAATATTTCAGAGGAATGGGCACCCGAAGGAGGGCTTGGAACCAACTGAACATTGCAGCAAACAGCCACCCAGTCACCACAGCAGCCATGGTGTGGTCTGGCAGGGATGCTGCTGGGGATCGACTCCTGTTAGAGCATTGGCCAAGGAGGACACTTCTTCTGGAGGTGCCCCATGTCTTCCCTCTCTGCCCTCAGGGTTGCAACAGCAGTGAGGGTTTGTTCCCATACACATATCTGTGATAGTCATCCATTAGGTATCCTACAGAGTCACTGCAGAGTGGCTTCCTGGCAAGTGCCAAGGCAGACCCCATCTTCCCAGTTCCTCCCAGCTCCCCCCATCTCACTCATGCCCTCCAAGCAGCATGGTCACTGTGCTCCCACACTGTCACCCCACGTCCTGGGCTCGCTGTAGGGGGAAGGGACAGCGGTTGGTACAGAGGACATTCATTCCACCATGGGAAATCCCTCTCCTCACCCCAGTCCACACAATCTGGTCCTTTCCAGGCTGTACAAGGAGGGATCTGACGACATGGACAGTGAAGTGTGGGCTGTACATAAGGCCCATAAACACTTGTCACTGTAAATTAAAGCAGAGCTGCCCATATCTGCCACTCTCCCAAATCCCTTAAGCCACAGCCCAGAGAGCAGCCCCACCGGCACCAGTTTTGCAATGACCGGGGAAGTGTGGGGAGTCATGTCCTGGGTGAGAAGTTCAGGTCAGAGCCAGGGGAGCTTCTGGGGTAGAGTAAAGGCTGTGGGATTTGGGACGGACTGCCAAAGGATGCGCTGGCACCCTGCTGTCCCCTATCTGGCACAGAGCTGCAAGCTGCTAACGGACACATGCCCTCTTTGCTCCCAGTGGAGTCAGCGCAGGGCAGGACTCCAGTGTGCTGGAAAGGGGTTTTTACTCCTGCTACATCCCCCAGGAATGGCAGCAGCAGATCCAGGAGCCAGCAAAGCAGGGATGTGGCTGGCTGATGAGAAACTTTGGGGTAGCAGGAGGGAAGGCAGCATGTTTGTCAGCACTGCTGCCACAGACTCAGCCAGCACTGGGGCCGCATTCCCCAGGGACAGATAAAACCTACCGTAAAAGGGGAGACCTGTCACTCAGGCTGGTCTGGCTTGTCTCAGCACAGTGGGGAGAGTGGAGCACCACTCAGCAAGCGGGTGGCACCGCAGCTCCAGGGGCTGAGGGCCATCTTATCGGCTGCATGTCACAGCCCGGGTGCTCAGGGATTGCTGAGTGATGCCAGGGAAGGCACCAACTCACCAGGCACCTCTGAGCAGTCTCAGCTTCGTCCCCTCTGTGATGGCAACCTGCAGCCTTATGTCCAGCTGGAGCCATCACATCCCATCAAGCTCCGCTGGCCACCTAGCCCACACACTGTCCCCGTGCCACTGCAGCCCTTCAGTGGGAAGCTGGGATGGCTGCTGGGTGAGCCCAGGGTTTCCAGCGGTACAGCCATGCTTGGTTCCCTCTGCACACAATGGAGAGGGAGCTCAGACAAAGGGAAGGCAGGACAGAGCAGCCCACTCCAAAGGAGTAAGAAATTAATAAGAATTTAGACTCTCAGTGCTCCCAGTGCAGAGCACATCCAGCGGGAGCTGGGGGGGAAGCCACTGGCTGCAGCAACTTTTGCTTACGATGAGCAAAACACTCAAGATCCATAAGCAGGAAGAGGCTCTTTTGGAGTGAACTACAAAATATTGTCTTTGCACTGCTAAACTCCCCCGCTTGCGCCTTCTCCTTGAGGCCTCAGCAGCTCTCAGGGAGAAGGTTCCTTCCTGCTCACCCCTCCGCGAAGGGCAGGGTTCCTCCTCACAGTCAATTAGTGAGCTGGGGTCGGGGGTCAAGGGGCTTCCCAAGTTCACGGCGCAGATCTCCGAACTGCTGCCAAGCGAAGCCAGCACCAAGTGGCACATACAGGGCAGTCCCCGTGGTGTCCTGGGACACTCGGGGGACAGCCAAATTGTGTGTGTGTCCCAAGGTCTGCAAATTCCCCTCCTAACCACCAACTGCTGGGTCCCCCTCTGCATTCAGCTCCCTGCTCCATTCCTCCCTCAACCTGACAGCCTCCAGCTGCTGGCTCGGCCCCCACACATCCCGCTGCAGAGCCTTTGCAGCTTCATCCCACCGCTGCCAGGTTTGCAGGGGTGGAGGAGGAGCCCACGTCTCTCCAGCCCCATCTCAGCACCACCACACTGACCTGGGCAGCCCCACTGCATGCCAGCCCCATTGCCAGCCCCCTGCGTCCCCGTGCCAGCCCCATCCCCTTCCTCTGCAGGCCGTGCTGCAGCAGGCCAGTGGCCGCTATCAAATATTGATGGCACTATGTGGTAAATAAGCATTATGAATTTATGACTTGCTGAATTAAACAGGCCCTGCTTGGGCTGGCTGCTGTTCGGCGAGGCGGAAGGAACAGTGGCACTGCTGGCACATGCAGCAGCAAAGGCACGGCCCCACACCCAACCATGTTCAGACTCAAACCAAGCCCAGGCTTCGGGAACACCCAGAGCCCTGCAGCCCTGGAGAGCTTGCACCAGGCAAGGGGTCCCTTCCCCTCTTGCAAATGCCTCACTGCCCTCTGGATTTCAGCTTTCCCCAGGGCAGCTGACAGTGCAAACTTCCCCCTCTTTGGAGCTGCAGTACTTCGGAGCAGAGAGAAGGGAGTGAATTGAGGCTCAGGTTCACCGGTTTAAACAACAGTGAGTCCAGCACTGTGGTTATGTGAGTAACCAGGTTAATTAATAACACAGCAACTGTTGCCTGACGCAGGAAAGAAGCACAAAATGATTCTGCTTGGTACAAAGGGGCCAGTGGAAAGTCACCTGTGAAAACCCCAGGAAGCGGGAAGGAGAGATGCCCAGCTCTGTTGAAAGAGGGTGGTTTGCCACGGCCAATCCAACATGCTGGATGCAAGGAGAATCATAGACTCGTTTGGGTTGGGAGGGACCTTAAAGCCCACCTCCTTCCAGTGCCCTGCCATGGGCAGGGACACCTTCCACTAGACCAGGTTGCTCAGAGCCCTGTCCAGCCTGGCCTTGAACTTACAGGAATGGGTGTGAGAGGGTGGCATGGCTTGACATCTGAGCCTGGCTGCCTCTCTGGAAAATGTTTGGGTGTCCTTGGGAACATCTTCACAAGAAGCAAGATGTAAGGACAGGATGGCAGGAAAGGAGATGGGATAAACACTGCAGCAGCATGTGAGCCATCACCTAATGTGGGCCAGGGAGGTGAGTGCCAAAGGCAAGGCCAGGGGATGGGATTTCCAGGATTGACACAAGAGGGAGCACAGGGAAACACAAAAGCAACGAGAAAGGCTCTCTGCCAGCACCATTTCCCAAGGGAGCACCATGCAGGGCTGGTCCTGTTTATCAGGACCATAGAATCACAGTTTGACTTGGAAGGGACCTTCAAGAACATCTCATACCACCCCCCTGCCATTGGCTGGGACACTTTACACTAGACCTTCCAACCTGACCTTGGATCAAGCCCAGAGAAGGAAATATTTTTGCCCATGCAAATATGGCCCTTTTACACCTCCCTGCCACATGACAGATTAGCCACTCAGTGAGGCCTGGGATATTGCTGTCACCATGTCCCCTGTGAGGTGGCAGCAGGGGGTCACCAGGCCTGCCTGGTCCCCATGCTTAGCAGATGGGACCCCCACGCTTGCTGTTAACACAGCAAATGATCTCCTCAGCCCCCTTGGTGTGCCAGGCTGGGGCTGGCTCCCAGCACTGGGTACATCCTTCAAGGTCCAGCATGGCCAGGCCCTGGCATGACACCACAAAGCCACTATCCTGGAATTGCAAAGTACCCTGCACTTGGGTGATCTGCTTCCCAAATCAGCCCTGGCATATCTTCTCCAAGCTCCTCTTCCTTAAGTGACAATGGAGCCACCAAGGAGGATTGGCAAAGGGGCTGGCTGGGGTTGCTGCTTTGGGACACTGCCTTCCCACCCCATCTTCCTGTCCCCATCGGGTGTCCAGGGCTTTGCCACCCAGTGATAGCAGGAACCACAGACACTCCAGGCACACTTGGCTCATCATACATCAGGCAGAGCCAGCTGGGCTCTTTCACCATCACTAAATTTATTCCTGAAGACCCCCTCCATGGTACAATCAGTTTCCATCACCGGGTGATGCTTCACTCCCCACCCACAGTTCCCCCATCGACCCCCCCACCTTCTCCCCCAGGACAGGACGTTCCCACAAGGTTGCACATGAGCTGGCTGGGCTGGGAGCAGCTGCGTTCACACGGGACAGCAGTGGGGCTGAACCCCCTGAGGATGCTCCAGGGAAGAGCCCTCAGGCTTCAGCCCAGCACCAGGAGGGACCTTGCTGTGCCCCCCACAAGCTGGCCCCACACACCACCATGGCATCAGCTCCTCTCCCCAGCTGGGCAGGGTGCTGCAGGGTGTGTGCTGGCAGACCAGGCATGACTTTGGTGGGTCAGTGCCCTGCTCACACCGAGAAGAGGGGAAAACCAAACATGGGATAAGACCTCTTATAAGCAGGGTCCTTACATCACCTCACACTCCCCCTTATGGAACCATGGAGGATTTGGGGTGCTAAGTAGGCTGCAGTGAACGCCATGGAGTGTGTTCACATGCCAGACCTGGGGATGACACTGTGAACTTTAACCACATCACTCCCCCCCCAGCGATGATAGCTGGGAATGGCCAGACAAAGAGCAGTCTCTAGCTCCCTTGCTGGATCCACACCCAGAGAAGCCCAGGGAGCTTGAACACTAATTTATCGAGCTTCCAAGACCATAGAAAAAGCTTATTCCTGCATGGCTGCAGTATTAAAATAAGAGATATTGCTGATCCTGCGTTTGTCCAGTGAAGAGTCCTGGGAGCTTGAAATCCCAGCCAGCACAGGATGCAATGCTCAGAGCTCATCCTATTGGAAAGCGCCACCGAAGCTCAGGAGGAAAACACCCGTTGTGAAAGAGTGACCCCAACTGTCGCGATGGAAGGAAACCATTGCTGGAAAGCTTAGCTGGGAAGCTCTGCTGCTGCTGCTCAGCTGTGCCAGACAGTGAGAGCCGAAGTCTCCGGAGCAAAGCGTGAAACCACAGCAGGGAGACACAAGACAGGAACAGAAGTTACAGGGTCTCAGAGGGCACTCGGCTCCCTGTCCTTCTCCAGCAGGAGTTTACTGCGGGGAGAGTAAAGCAGGCTGGTGAGGACCTGGTTTGGCATTGAAACATTGAAAAATATATTTAAGTCCCAAAAATTCATCTAGGATTTAAATGCACTGAGCTCTCAATTTTCACTGCCAGCAGCAATGAGACACAGCACTTCTGTGTTCCTGCTGTCACCTCCTGGAACTGGGAACCCTCCTGGCCCACACCAGCCACCTGTGCCCCTATAGAGCCACAGGAGTTGACATGAACCCCAAAAAGGAGAATACAGTCACTAGCAGGAATGTAGGGGACAGAGGACCAAGGGACTAATGGATGAGGTGACAAGTGACACTGACAGAGGTTGCCTGGAGATGTGGCGCAGCAGGAACAGGGTGGCTGTGGGGTGAAGATGAAGCCTGGGTTTGGTCCCAAGGATCCCTCAGCCACAATGCTCCCCTCTGGCTGCAGGGCAGATGGGGTACAGCCCCCTCAGCATCACTCCATCACAGCCCAGGACACCCTTAGCAACTGACACAAGCCAGGGAAATATGGATCAGCCTGGGAAGGCTGCAGTGTACAACCCACCTGCTGCCTGGAAATCCATCCCACACCTCCCAGAGGCTGGGATCATTGTCCCGTGTCCCAAGGACCAATGAAGAGGGCAACCACGGCTTTGGGTCAGAATTTTTTCACCACCACAAATAGAAATTTCTACCGAAAAAGCTCTGCATCTTGCCATTGCTTCCCCGCTCTGTTGTTGCTCCTTTTGGCTTCCAAGCAATCCCACATTCCTGTCCCAAAAAAACCACCTTCCTCACATGCATCCAGCCCTGCTGGAAGAGAGTGACCTGGAAATGCCTGGAGAAAACAGCTGGAAGATGGTGGCTGAGCTGAATATTCCATAAAAGGCCCACAGGGCCGTGGGTAGAAGCAGGCCTGGCAAGGCTGTGCTCTGGGACAAGGACAGGGCACTGCTGCACTCATGTTTCTGGGGCTCTTCTTGAAGGATAATGTCCCCAGCAAGTCCTGGGAGAGATCTGGAACATGAGGAACTCCAAAAACCAGCCCTTTTTGATCAATTGAAAGGAAAACTTGGCAAATACTTTTAAAAATGCTTTAACAAAAATGCTGTCAGGGCTAAAAGTGACAAATAATTCCCACGCACTCAGAGGTTTTGGTGTTCAGAGGCAGCTTCTACTTAATAAAAAGAAGGAAAGCACCAAAAGGCACATGGGGCATTTCAGCTGGTCCATAACAACCTGCCCAGCTTCACGCAGCACCCAGCAGCTGCTCAGACAGGGGTACAGCAGGGGAGGTGGCTGAGGAGGGAACAGGGTGAAGGGTGAGCTGGGCACCCACACTTTGGTGAGGAGCACGTGGGGTGTGATGATGGGAACAAGAGGCCGGGCAGTGAGGGGCCGTGTGCCCGAGCTGGAGGTGTGTGCACCCCGTGCACCCCAGCTCGCCACAGCATTCCACGATTCCTTGCCGGGGGGAGTGGAGGCACTGTGCCGGGCGCTGCTCTTGGCTCAGCTGCCGGTCCTCGGGCCAGTTCCCACGACCTGCTGCACTTCCTGCTGCTGGCGGCTGCTGGATGGCTCTGGGACGTGGTGGCGGAAGTGCTGCAATGTGGGTGGAAGGAGAAGCCGAGAGCTGGCCTCAGCCTGGGAACAGCCTCCATGTGGTGTTCCCCACGGCCGTGACACCCGGGGTGGGATCTGCTGGTGGCCAGGAACTGCTCTGCCTGCCTCCAGCGGGTCTGTGGATGCCCTGGGAGAGCAGGTCTTCGGAAACTTGGTCCCGAGTGATTTCTGCTCCATGTCCAGCACAAGGCTGCACCCCAAGCAGAGCCATTACATGAGTTTGTAAAATGCCCAGGGCTGGCTCCAGCCCAAAACCACTTCCTCTTGCTCTGGATGGGCCAGCTGAAAGGAGGTGCTCCGGGAGGCAGGTGCTCCCAGCGTTGCAGTGGTTCCCATCCCTTCTTCCAGAGATGTGCAGGAGGAGGCAGGGAGCAGCAGTGCTTCCCTGCTCAGACTGGGCACCAGAGCTCATAGAGGCATCTATCTTAGGTACATTCCACACCTACTCATCACACACGTGGCAGGGCAAAGCTGTCCAAAAACTGAATTTGGGAATGCTCTCCATGTACGTTTCTTGGGAAGCTTTTAATCAGTGTTCCAGAGCACTACTGATGGCAGCTCATTAATCCCTGACTCAGCTGTTTGATGGGCATGTTCTCAAGTTTCTTCTTGCAAAACACTGAGATTTTCTGGAGTTTAGGATCACTTGGAGGTTGGAACTGGAGCTCCAGGACAGCAGGCTGCCCCTGCACATGGTGACAGCAGTTACAGCCCAGCCTGCACCTGGGTCTCCTGAAGGAGAGAGGTCTCTGGAAATCTGTTTAGCTGTGGGCTCTTGAAGACAAACATTTGGTTTCTCAGGGACTCCTCCTGACAGTCAACTCACCAAGATGAATCCAGCTGGAGTCACCTGCAACTCAAAGGTGTTCCTGTCCCAAAGCACAGGCAAAGCCATGCAGAGCCTGGGAGGCCCTTTTCCTGTCTCCCTCTTGTTTCTTTCCTCTCCATTCTTTGAGCAAAGCTGTGTTCGACTAACACTTCCTTGGAACAAGGAGAACTGCAAGGTAATCGGGTTAAAAAGGTTTGGCATCTGGCCATGTTCTGAGCTGACAAACCCTCGCCCTGTTTTCCACTGCAGTTAAAACAATACTGGAAAACTCCATTCAGAACACAGCCCTGCCATGAGCGCCCAGGCCCGAGTGGCTGCAGGAGACAGGGCTACCCAGCAGGCAGAGGAGCACAGAATGGCACTGCAGGCACCCACAAACACTCACGGGAGCTCTGAGAATAAAAGATCTTCCTCTCCCACCTCATGGTGGCACAAAACCTTTTCAGCTGTGTTCCCTGCCGCCAGGCAGACACACACTCTCAGCTTGCTGTAGATATGTGCCAACAACCCCCAAAAGGTTTGCAGTCATCTTTGCGAGGTAAAAACCAAGTCATTCATCATCTATCGTAACAGGAAACTGCATGACAAATCCTGATTTTACTTTCTTTGTATCAGTTTACCCTCAGAGTTCCAGGTGATGGGAGTTTTGAGTCTTCTATGATTGTAGTGTAGACCTTTGACTGTAAAAGAGCTCATGGCATTTTGCTCATTCATCTCCCAAACTGCCCTTCCTAAATTAAACTTTCAGCTCCTCCAGAATCCAAGCTTTTTCTCTCCCTCTGTGTGCCCAAGCAGTGGTTTGTTGCAGAGATTCAAATAAATAATGTAATTTTATAAGAGTAAATTAATTGAATCTTAAATATCCAAAACCACAGTGACTTTGAATCACAAGGGAAAGGCATATTTGGTGGGTTTGAAACAGGAAAGGATCCTAAGTTTATATTCTATCAAGAAATTTAGTATATTGTGAATAAATGAGCTGCATCACTTGGAAAAATATCCATTAGATCAAAAAGCACAAAATGCAAGGAGACAAGCACCTACATACACAGACATTAATAATAAAAACTATCCAGAATACAATTTTAACAGTATTTGGATATTATAAAGGAGCTCATCTCCAGAAAATGAGCAACCTGAGGAATAGCAGCACCCTGGCTTGTGGTTAGCACACTGCAGCTGCTGACAGCAGCCAGAAGCCAGAGCAGGGCAGGCAGCTTTGCAGGAAATTTTTCTTCCATCAGCCCTTTGCCTCTGCTTGCAAATGATGCAGAGGGCTAACACCCAGGCAGCCTCTGCAGGGAGCCCCCAGCGATTTCACTGAGCCTGCAAATTCCTGTGGGGCTGCAAAAACAGGATCTTTATGAATCTGACTGCACTGGAACAGAAATGTGCCCAGCAGACATCTCACACGCAGCCATGGAAGGGAAGAATCCACACAGATCTGGGCATTTTCCAGGGAGCGCATCCCCAAACTCAGCTGGCAAAATCCATGTTTGCATGTGTGACATGGAAAGAGAGAAACAACACTTTTTTCCAGAGGATGGGACAGAGGCATGATCATGTTCTAGAAATATCTGGATCTCAGAATGAATCCTCTGAGTGATCCAGTACAGTTAAACAGGCCTGGACACATCATTATGGGGGTGTAGAATTGAGAAAAACAAAATTATTATAGCAAAAGGAGCTGTTTTGCCTGGACAGGTCCTGGAGCTTCTTGGCTCTTTGTTTTCAACAGCTTCACTGCCAGCGCAGGTGGTGTCAGCAGGCAGGAGCTCCACAGCCGGGGCTGAATCCTCAGCCATGAACCACTGGCGCTGCCTTGCAGCATTTCCAAGACTTGACACAAGTCCCTCTGGAGGATGGAACCAACCGCTTGTATCGGATCCACAGGACCCACTCCTTGGCTCCGTTGTCTTAAATCAAACACGTGGGGAGAAGGAGCCTTAGAGTGCTGCTGGTGTTACCTCACCAGGGAGGACCTCTGCTCAGGGAGCTTTGGGGCAGCACTCTAAGGATTTCAGATCTGCAGGGACTCCAGATTTCCAGATTTGGGATGGCCAAGATTTCCTGCTTTATGGTACAGCCGTAGGTTAAGATGAATGATACAAAACAAGCTCCCCCAAGACACAATTCTGAGTTCTTGCCATGGGAAATTTCTAAGAAGCCTCACTCAGGTACTCTGAATGCCATGGGCAGACAGCAGACTTTAATTTTTTTAGAAAAAACAAAAGTGCAATGTGCAGTCAGCCTGTGGTCTTAAAAACACAACTCCAAGAGGCTGTTTGGAGTTTTGGCTGGAGTAGCAGTGGCTCATCATCGTGAACCAACACACCACCCAGTCTTTTCCACAACTCCACCTCTGTTCACGGGAACGTTTCCTAAAGTATTGATCACAGAAAACCAGCTTTTGTGCAAGTCCCACTGCTCAGAGGCAGCACACAGGCCCTGTTTTGGCTAAGTTCAGGCAGCTCCATCAGAAACACCTCCAGCTCCATCCATCCCACCTTCACACACTGCCTACAAGGAGCCACAACAAGACCTCTTTTTCTCCAGGAAAAAGCAGCAGAACTGCTGTTCCCAGCTCACATGTGGATGACTACAGAGAGGTGAATAACACCTGCTATGCCAGTATGGAATGTACAGGGAGTAAGGATGTGCCAGGAAAGATGAGCTCATTGTAAAAATAATTAAAGAAGCTTTTAAAGGAATCAATACAAAACCCTGTATTTGGCTGGATTCAGATGTGCAAATGCCAGCAGCAAGGCACCTCCCCACCACCCAAGGGCTTTCCTGTATGATCCTTTTTATCAATTTGATTTTATCCCTTTTTTGTCTCTTGGTGCCACCTGCCAGATCCTGCACTGAGTATCCTGGAGAGTGTCATACTGCACAAGCAGCCACGGAAAAGAGCTTTGGGCACAGAGCAGCAGGGATGATGCAGAGAAGCTACAGACAGTGGAAACAGGGACAGAGAATCACAGAAGTATTTATTTAGGCCAAGGAAGAAGTGACCTCTGGAGCAAACCCCAGCTCCCACAGATATTCCTTACTGCCAGTTTGGCTGATGCAGTCCAGAGCCAGGAGCTGCATGCCTGATCCTCACATCTACATGTTCCTGACTTGCTGGAGGCTCTGTACTCCATGGATCACTTTCTCCATCACACCCCATTCCCAGATTCTATTGTGCCAGATCACCACAGGTGGAGGAACTGCCTTTTTTTTCAGTGTCCGCCAGTAAAAACCCCTCTGCCTCTTCAGGGCACCCCATGCTGACACTCACTGCTTGGAAGGATGGTCAGGGACTTGCTCTGGCATATCTTCTGCATGGCCATCTCATTGTACCAGCAGAGCCCTCTCCAAAGGCATTGACGCTGGCCCACAGCATCCTTCTGGAGCACAGGGCTCATCAATGACACAAGCTCGTGACAGACCCCTCTCATGGTGGGCCACCATGTCATATCACCAGCTCATCCCACTGACACCATCCAGCTCCTCAGCCCACCCCAATGCCATCCAAATTCAGGCTGCATGGGAACACCTTTGCTTGGTGCTGATGCACATCCCACTGGCATGAGGAGGGACAAGGCCTCCTCAGAGCGCAGCAGTAGGAATTCATCCCTTGTCATGATTTCTACGCTTTCTTCTGCCCATTCCCTGGTTCCAGGCCTTGGACACACCAGTTATCGCTGTTCTCTGAAACAAGACGTTCCCTGACCTCCTTTTCCCTCATCACTAATTCACACTGAGCAGGTTTCAGCTCAGCTCATGCATGAACTCCGTGCTGACATCGCTTAATGGCTAAAGAACAAATTCTGACAAAGTTCATTAAAAAAGAAAGCCACTGATGTCAGCAACATGCCTTAAATCTGACCCTCGGCTCCAGGCAGGTCTGCCAAGAAATCATGTCATCCTGCTGGAAATATAAAGGCAGAGCAGAAAACTATCAGCATGGTTTGGAAGGAACCTCATTTGTTGTTACAGATGTGAAGCAGATCAAAGACAGGTGAGGGACACCAACATGTTCAACATGTTCAACGAGTGACACCAGTGTTCAAACGATTAAAACCCACCTTGCAGATGGGCCCTCAAGACACAATTCCAGACGCACTGATGGGTCAGCTTTAGGGAATTTATGCACAAAACACAGGGAGTCAAAATCCCAGAAATGCTCCTGGTGCTGTTGTGGTTGTAACAGACACAGACATGTCAGCACAGGAAGACCAAGCTGGCAGAAGGGCTGGGACTGAGGTATGAAAACAAAATTCTCTGGCAGGGTTCACTTTTGTTTTTTCCTTAGGAAAACAAGATCCTCATGTTAAAAAAGAAAAAAGCAGTCACAGAACGGGGATGAAAAGGCACTGTTGAAAACTTAATTACATCCCCAGATACGTGTCCAGCCCTAGAAAGTTCTGAATGACATATTTCTAACAATGTTTTTAAATTACACTTAAAGCTACCAACCCTTTTCCCTCTTTGGAAACCTGTGGAAGTGTTTTCCATTAGGCAACACTTTTAAGCACAGCCAGCTATGCAGCACTTCTGCAGGTACCAAGGAACTGTCTGTGTGATGTGATGCCCATTACACACCCCAGTGCTGCCCACACTCCACTGCACGGGGAGGACACAGCAGAGGGACACACATGCGGCACTGCCTGGGGGAACAGACACAGGGAAAGGCTGCATCCCAGTGCCTCCCTGGTACAATCCCCTCTGTAGCAGGGCTGTTTCCCTTATCTGAGTGGCCACGTCGTTGCGAGGTCGGCAAGAGCTGCTGTGACTGCGTGGCCACAGAGCCACTGAACTCACTTCTTGCATTTTCTCACACACAGGCAGGGCCAGGACTGCGGCCAAGGAAAAGCATGGAGCGAATGTTGGAGGAACAGCATGTCCTGCTGGAACCCCACTTGCCTCCATGGCCCCAAACATCTGGGCAGTGTCTCTGCTGTCAGCCCTGCGAGCAAGAAGGCCGTGACCGAGCGATCTCGCCTTGGCCTCGCCTCTCTCCCATCCGGGAGCTTCCGTCCCAGCACCAGGCAGCTCTGAGCGGCGGGAGCCACTTGCCCAGCCCCAGCCCACGAGTGCCACCAGCTCCAGGCACAGAGCAGCTCTGAGTCTTCATTCCCCTAGCTGGGGAAAAATTGATCACTTCTTTTCATAGTCTGTCCTCATGGAAAGTATTTTTAAGAGCTACACAGTCCACATTTAATCACAATAATTAAGGAGATGCTCAGTTAGTGTTTACAAGCTTCTAGAACAGAGAGGTTGCAGATTGCATCTGTTTTGCATCTAGAATTTGGGATAGTCAACCCCAGAACCCAGCGTGACAGAGTAACACTATTTGGAGGTGCCTGTCCTTCACCAGACTGGATTTGGCAAAAAGAAACTGTGCAACAGCATTTTTCACTGCCAAAAGCCTGGGCAGGGTGCTCAAACCCAGGGATAGCGGGAAAGCCCTGAGGCACAGAGGGAATGGAGCAGTGCAGGACCTTGCAGGGCAGGGAAGGAGTGAGCCAGGAGCATTGCGGGCAGCGCGGCCAGGTGACAGTGACAAGGGAAAGGACAGACAGGACCTGAGTCCAAGCAAGGTGTTTTTTGCTCTGTGAAATACCTGCCTGCCTGGGGCCATGAGAGCTCAGGGGCAGCTCTGGCTGTGCCCAGAATATCCCACCGCAGCTCTGTGCAGAGAACAGCCTCACATGGCCAAGAATGGCAAATAAAGAACCCGCTGGCCTCTGCGGGCACTGGCACCACACAAACAGTGACCCCGCGGCCTGGCTGTCAGGTCCAGCCTCATGTGACAGCTCTGCTACCCCAAAACTGTGGCACAAGGGCACATCTCAATGCCAAACTCCAGGCAGAACAGGAATGATGAGCCCATTGCCCCCAGCAGGGTTCTTGGTGTTCTCTCCTCTGCACTTGGGGGACACTGAGGCACAGAGGAAGCGACATGGGTGCTCCCAGGGTTTGGCACCAAGACAGGGGCTGTATCTTGAGGGCAATGCCCCTCTTTGGCCTCCATCCCCATGGCTTATCAGGACACCTCACAGTGCACCCAGCACCCTCCCCAAAAGGGGCTCATGGGCACAGACCCTCAATCCAGCAATGACAAAGCACTGGAGAGCTGTAAGCATCACCAGACACCTTGCGCTTCACACACTCTCCTCCTCAGCACAGATGGGGACACGGAGTGACATACAATAAAAAATAAAAACCCTTCCCAGGGAGATGCAAAAATAATACTATGTACATTCCAGCTTCACAAACAACAATGGTCTGAGAAGCCAGCACTGTGGGAAAGTCTCAGATTGCTTTTCCTGGGCATTATAAATAGAATCAGGGCTACAAGCAGGGCTGGAAATGCGAAGGAAGGGGGAATAGGCCATTTAATGGGCTCTGTTTGAACTTGGGCCCTGGCTGATGTCCAGCTTTCTGCAGAACAGCTGGTCCCTTCCTGCCGAGCGAGGGGCAGCGCCACTGCACTGGGAACCGAGAAGCCCCAGCCCAGGGCTGCTTGTCAGAACCCAGAGCCCCTGAGCCTGCTGGGGCATCGCACCTCGGGCTGCTGCATGTGTCACCCAGGAGCCTGCACTGTCACTCGGAAGCTGCTTCTGCCATGCTCAGGTGTGAGACCAGGTGGGTCAGTGTGAGATTCTGCAGGACTCCAACCCTGCGGGCTGGCATCCACAGGGACTGCAGAGCTTCTCTTCCAGAGGGCTGCTCAGTCCCTGACCCCGTGTGAAGGCTCAGCACCCACCAAGGTCTTGCAGGACTGAAGCCCACAAATTCTACAATCAGCCTGGTTCTTCAGGAGCCTCATCTTTGGCTGTGGCTGCTTTTCTCTCTTATGGATACACTGCTCACCAAAAGTCCCTGCAGAAGCTGGCCATAGGCAGCTCCATATTCTGTTATTCTTTAGTCCAGCTCCTACTTATCTGGGTTATAAGCCTGTTGTATCCCAGGCCACATTTTATGCACCAGCAACATACTTTAAGCAGGATATAGAATCATCGTGTCATGGGATGGTTTGGGTTGGAAGGGACCTATAATCCCATCTAGCTGCAACTGCTCTGCCATGGGCTGGGACACCTTCCACTGTCCCAGGTTGCTCCAAGCCCCATCCAACCTGGCCTTGGACACTTCCAGGGACGGGACAGCCACAGCTTCTCTGGGCAACCTGTGCCAGGGCCTCACCACCCTCACAGGGAGGGATCTCTTCCCAATCTCTTACCTCTGCACCAGTGGCTTCTTCTATGTGGCTCCACCAGTGCTCAGCTACTCATTCCTCAGCCCTGTTCCCCAATCTCTTCTCCCACCACCTCTGCCTCGGTTCCTGCCTGGGCCTTGTCACTTCCCGCAGCCCAGGCTGCCGGCCTGGGGCTACCTGAGACCTGCCCCACAGGGGTGGGGGGAGAACCAGGAGCCCCAGAAGAACTGGGAGCCTGAGGGGAGTACCGGGAGCCCGTGGGGAGAACCAGGACTCAGGAGATAAACGGGAGCCTGAGGGTAAAAGCAGGGTTCTGAGGGGATAACCGGGACCCTGTGGAGAACCGGGAGCCTGAGGGGAAAAGCAGGGTCCTGAGGGGATAACCGAGCCCTATGGAGAAACGGAAACCTCAGGCGCGCTCCCCTCACGCCTTTCAGGGCCGCCGGGGGCGCGCGCGCCCGCGCAGCTCGGTGACGTCACAGGCGGGGGGCGGTAGGCGGCGGGGGCGTGGCCGGGCGCGCGCCTTTGTTTGAGGCGT
>VZTZ01038362.1:165675-241650 GCA_013400955.1 Drymodes brunneopygia | reverse complement strand
GGCGGCGGCGGGCGGGCCTGGGGCGCGGGCGGGCGCTGAGGCGACGGGGAGGCCGCGGGACGTGGGGAGGCCGCTCCGCCTTTCCCCGCTTAAAATCCTCATCGAGGCGTTGCTTCCCCCTGAAGAAATCCCCCAGGGGTGGATCTGGGCTCGCCAGGGCCTGAGCACCTCTCGCTGAGCAGCCCTCGCCGCGGCGGGGTCCGAGCGCTTCCTCCCCGCATCTCTCTGCCTGGAGGAAGGTGGCTTTTCCAGGCAGGTTAGGTGTCTGCAGATCACTTGCAGGATCTGTGTATTTTTCTCAGCTGACCGATTTATCTTGTGTGTGTATTCCTTGTTTAGAGTCCCCAGAGTGTAATTTCCTGCGCCTCTGTCGCCGATAAGAGCCCAGAGGATGCGTATGAAGCAGCTTCGGTTCTTGGCCGTTGCCTGTGTGGGAGATGCTTGAGCTGTGCTGTGTTCATCAGATGGTTATTTACAATTTGCTCCTCTGATCAGGCTCCTGGATATGTGTCTAGCAGCAATAATAATAATAATAATAGTTGTTGTTGTTGTTATTGTTACTATTATTATTCAAGGGCAGCTGCATCTCCAGAGCCTGTTTTGGGAAGGGGCAGAAAGGAGAACAAACAAAACAGTTATTTCTCCAACGTCAGGGGAGCTCTGTGGATCCTTCTATCTGGTCTAAGTGTTCAGAGAAAATAAAACCCCCATAACACAAGGAAATGTGCCGATTTCAGCCCCTGATGTGCTGGTGTTGGTCCTAGCTTGGCTATGGGTGCCAGGGCTGCCTAGGAGCAGCTGTGATGGGGTTCTGAAGTTGCTGCCCTTTGCACTTCCCAGGGACATGGCACGGGGTTGGGATCGCTGGGAGCTTAGTGAGTTAAAATTACACCCACGGGATGAGAGTGTAACATTGACTTCCAGCTCCCCTTTCGGGCAGGGCTCAGACAAGCAGCTTTTACTGAGAAGTTTCTCCAGGGAAAGGCCTTGGTGATCTAAATGCATCTTAATTTCAACCAAGCTGCAGGAAAGCAGCTTCTCCAAGAAGGACAGACGTCAGAAGGGAGCACAAGCCTAACTTTTAAGCTATAAACAGGCCTCAGGGAGAGTTGCTATTTGCGCAGGGATGGATGAGGGGATCAGACGTTGTCGGGTGTTTGCATGAATTTCTTCCCAGGGAGCTGAAGCACAGCTGGAGAGAGCAAAAGCTCTTTTAATCTGTGCCCCCCACACACACTCTCTTCCGTGGGGATGCTGCTCTCAGAACCCTAATCCTGGGAGGGGATAGTGGTGGCATGCAGGGACCCTGATTTTGGGAGGGATAGTGGAGGTGTGCAGATTTGGGCCAGTGATGTGCAGGCAGCAGCTGAAGGGGGCTGGTGTTTTGACTTCTGCATGTGCCAGAGGAAGTGAAACTGGGAAGTGTCTTTGGCTGCTTTGCGTAAAAACTGCCTCTCTGTTTTAATTTTTTTTCCCACAACTCCACTTCATTATCCAGTTTCTTGATGCCTTGGCCGAAAGTTGGAAAGAGCTATCAATAGTACATTGTTGGCTGGAGGGTAGAGGGAGGAGGGAAGGGAATAACAAAGCTGCCAACAGCTTTCTGGGGGTGGGGACGGCACAAAGTGCTTTGTCATCCTCTCACATCCACTACTACTGAACACACACTGGCCCATTGATAGCCCCAGGCACACCAGGGAGCACAAAACGGCCCAGACTTCTCCTGGTGTATTTAATCTGCCTTTTCTCCAAGAGGTGCCTGCTCTAGCACATGGGAATGCTGCCCCAGAGCCCCGTCTAGTGAACCTGGGGGAGGGTGTATGTGGAAGAAGAATATTAGTGTTTCCTGTAGAAATATGGTTTTGGTGGTAGGTGGTAAGCAGAGATCCGTGGTGAATTCTGCCTTGTGCATTTCTGAGTTATATTTTTGGCACTCAAATGCCAGATTTTAGTAGTTTGTTTAGTATCTGGCACAGGGAAGTTACAAGGTCAGGTTGGATGGGGCTTGGAGCAACCTGATGTAGTGGAAGGTGTCCCTGCCTATGGCAGGGCGTGGAACTGGGTGGACTTTAAGGTCCCTCCCAGCCCAAACCAGTCTGATCCCATGTTTCTAGGCATCTCAGGTGGTTCTGACAGTGCAGCTCTGTACTTGATGTTTGGATACTTAAGGCTGTCTGCCTCGTGGAGAGGGATTAGAGTGGGAAAACACTGCATTGGGAACAGCTCAAGTGAGAAGTTTCAGGACAGACAGTGGTTGTCAGAACAGCTGCAGAATTTATCCACTTTAGCCTCATTCCTCACGCTGTACTCATGAAAGCCCTCCCCCACCCTGTTGTTTTGGTGGTGCTTCCATAGCTTTGTGCTGGTGTGTTTCATAATGGGAGCACTGGAGAAGGATTGTTTGCCCTGCATGGCTTTTGCAGGCTATGCCAGAGAAACATTGCTGGGCCTCAGCACAGAGCTTTTGTGGTGCTGAGAGAGGAACCAAGGCTCCAGAAGTGAAATAATTGCTTTGATGAGCTTCCTAAAAGCTGGAGCAGGTATTAAAGCCTGTGTCCAAAGCGATTCTGGAAGACTGTGTGTAGGACTTCCAAACAAACTCGGAAACTGTAAGGGAAATGTGTTTTCTTGCTGTTCAAAGTAGCTCTGTGAACTTGTAATTCTTAGGGTTGGGGTGGAGGATGCTTGCATGGCGCTTCATGTGTGTGTGAAAATGTTGCTGTGGACATTGTGGAGCATGTTGAAGAACCAACCCTTTCATTCCTCCTGGGTTTGAAAATGTTAAACTTAAACCTTCTCCTCCTGGGCCCTGTTGATCTATTTGTAGATATTTGTCTCTAGAAAATGTGTGCTCATCTGGTCATGTGTTCCCAGCCATCTGCTCCTGGCAGCCTTCCAGGCCTCCCTTATTAGCATGAGGTTGCTCAGCACTCTCTCTGGGTTCCTGGCTCTAGCCCCTCCTCCATTCCTAACAAAACATGCTGGGTTCTGGTGCCACTGGGTTCTGGTGCCACTGGGGCAGTGGGTGGTTTTGGTGTTGCCATCTGGGTGCTGTGGAGGAGTAGGGATATGCATGATTTGGGGGGTTGAGAAGCTGCAGCCTTCGAAACATGATCCCTGCTAATGTAACCTGGTGTTCTCTCTCTTTTTCTTGCAGTAGTATTTTACCTTTGAGTAACTGTCCCCAGCTGCAGTGCTGCAGGCACATTGTTCCAGGGCCTCTGTGGTGCTCCTGATGCCCCTCACCCACTGTCGAAGATCCCCGGTGGGCGAGGGGGTGGCAGGGATCCTTCTCTTTCAGCTCTGATATATAAGGTGAGAAAGATTTAACCTCTAAACATTGACCTGTACTTGTGTTACAACTGTGTTCAGTTCCTTTTGCAGTCTGATGGGAATATAATGCAAAGAACTCCAAGACAGTAAGTGGGAGAACAGGTAATTTTTCAGGGACTGAGCTGCAGACAGGTCTCTCCTGCTTAAATATCACCTGTTTATTAAGAAATTATCTGCTCCCCATTGTGCAGCAGATCATTCACTAGCCTGTCCCCAGGGGCCTGCTGCAGCTATTGTACACAGAGTCTGCATTATCAAAATGTGAAAGAGCTTCTGAAATGTCTGGCAAAGAGAGGAAGCGAGACGCAGAAAGGTGAAATGCAGCAAGGGAAGGGTTGATAAGCTCCTTCCTGCTCTGGAAGGTGAAGCTGTCGGGGCCTGGGAGCTGCTTGAACTGAGGTGCAGATGGGAGAGGCAGCCATCCAGCTCCCAGACAGGCGTGTTTCTTCAACATGAGCACAGGCAGGGCAAGATCAGGAAGAGTTTGTGTCTGCAGACTTGCAGCTCTCTCATTTTGTGTTCCTCTTCATTCCACGGGACCTTTCCTTTTGAATGAGGAGACCTGGCTGCTCCTTCCTGTAGAGTAATTGGCATTGGTGTGAGTTGGCTCATGTGTCTCCTTTCTCTGACAAGGGTTGCTCTTGCATTTAGATGAGGCAGCCTGAATTTATGCTCACCTTGCAAATTTGGCTGTTGAGCCAGGGGTGTTGTCGTAAGTGTTAGACCTGATTTTTAATTAACCCGTGGGTGGCACACAGACATTACCTGATGGAAAGATACAGACCCTTTTCGGCCAAAGCTCCCAGAGTCTCCTCTTGGAGTTCCTTAGAGAATCACAGACCTCGTGGTTGCTTTCAGAATTTCCTTTGGTGAATTTTCAGCACTTTCCTCACCTGCTTTCCTTGCAAAATGTCAGCCTCTGAACCTCCAGTGACAAGGTCCCATCAGTTTAACGCTCGAGGTGAATCGTTACAGATGTTTGGGGGGTACAGATTCCAGAGAAACAGCACAATGGGCTTCCTGTCACAGAAAGAAGGTACAAAAATAGCTTCAAGAGGGCCCAGGATAAGTAATGAATCCCCTCTGGGTGGGAAATGGGACCCTGCAGCCGGAACTCCTGCCAGCCAGCTTTTCCAAGCCTCATATGTGCACCAGGCATGGCCCAGAGGCAGAAAATGGGCTCAGCATGGAGGAGGAAGGTGGAAGGAATCGTGATTTGGTGACTTCGGAGTGTTTGATTCCAGTACAGCTTTGAACTTGTACAGATTTTTGGCAGTGGTATGTAGGCAGGAGGGATGTCATCCAGATAGCTGCATCCCAGAAATATGGATGGAATTCCTCCTGGATTTATTGCTCGACAAAACTAGCAGAATCTGTCAGAAAATCAGCCCCTTCTGTAACGAAGAATCATGGAATAGTTTGTGTTGGAAAAACCCTCTAAGGTCCTTGAGTCCAACTGTTCTGCCAGCACTGCCCATGTTCACCATTAACCCATGTCCCCAAGTGCCAAATCCACAGGGCTTTTAAACCCCTCCAGTGATGGTGACTCCACTTCTCTGGACAGCCTCTGCTAGGGCTGGACAGTTCCCCTAATATCCAGCCTCCCCTAGCCTGGAAATGGTTGAGGTCATTTGCTCTCATTCCATCCCTTGTTCCCTGGGAACAGAGTATGATTCCCAGCTGGCTGCACCCTCCTGTCAAGGAGTTGTAGAGAGCAAGAAGGTCCCCCATGAACCTTCTTTTCTCCAGGCTGAGACCCCCCAGCTGCTTCTCATCAGACTTGTGCTGCAGACCCTTCCCCAACTCTGTTCCCTTCTCTGGACATGCTCCAGCCCCTCAATGTCTGTTGTGGAATGAGGGGCCCAGAACTGACTCCAGGATTTGCGGTGTGTCAGAGCTCGGAGGGGTTACAGGGCTCTGTCTGCCCCCTTGGTCACCCACTCAGCCTGGCAGTGCTATAGTTACAGCAGCTGAGATCCTCAGCCAGCAGCCACCAGCGTGACCTGGAAAGGCATCTGGATCCAAAAGCTTAAGTCCTTTTTCCAGCTGTATCAGCTGTTCCAGTCCAAGGGATGACCTTTCTGAGCACACCTGCCTCTGTCGGCGCATGCAGCACTCGGATACATCAGTGCTATAATTTGGCACTCCCTATAACTGGTGGCATTTTTGTGTTAAGAGACTTAAAGCTCTGCCCTCCACCCAAGGAGCTTTGCTGGAGCTGGGAATGCCACAGTGACCGGTGCTGGTGTTGCACAGCTGAGATGTGCCCTGGCTGGCAGACTTGGCAGGAGGCTGCAGGTGTAGCACATGCCAGCAGCGGCTGCTTCCACGGCTTTCTCCAGCCTCTTGGCCGGGATGGATAATAACATCCTTCCTTCTGACCCTGCCAACACACCAGGGCCTCCCCCCATCCTTCCTGGGACATCTGACGAGTGGAGCAGGGCTGCAAAGTCTTGTGCTCAATGAATTGGAACCAAATGGAAGTTGGTCCTTGTGGTTTTGCATTGCTGAACCGGAGCTGGAGGGCTGGGGAGCCAGGGTTTGGGCAGCTGGGTAAAATTCAGTCTGGTGGCAGGGGTTTTGTCCACAGGAACATGGCAGGGGGATTTTGTGTGGGGATTTTTCCAGGGTGAACTAAAATCAAGTGCTTGTTGTGTAAACAGGATTTTGCTTTGAGCAGCTTCCAAAGAATTTTGGGCTGCTGCTGCCGCTTCACAGGAGCAGCCCACAGAGCCTTTCTCTTCCCTGGCATCTCTGTTTGGATGCCTAGAAATGAAGTGTCAGCTGCCCCAGTCAGGCTGTGTAAACATAATTCCCACTGAACCAGGGGAACTGGTTCTGTTAATCCCTGTGGTCGTGCTGCCTTTGGCTCCTGGGCTGTCACAGGGGGGTTTCAGTGGAACATCACTGGGTTTAGAGCATTGGATGTAACTTCTGGTGACAAGGAAGTTCTGAACCAAATGGCTCAGAATGCTTTTCCCTTCCTGTGGCAGTGCCAGTCTTCCCACCCACAGGCACACCTCCCATGTGTCAATCCCAGCCTGCTTTCCTTACCTTCCTCACCCAGTTTTAGTTTTGTGAGCGTGATAAAAGCATGCTCTGTGAGTTTTTCTGGAGAGAAGGATGTTTTCTGGAACAGAAACACTTTCTGCACTGAAACAACAACTGTAAAGGCTCCTGTAAAGTCACTGCTGAAGGATGTGCACATAAGCCCCTTGGATTTGTTGTTTTTTTTTAGAACCTCTTTATTCAGCCCTGCCTTTCTCTCCTGGCTCCATCACAGCCACAGCCTGACCTCACTGGAGCAGCTCTCAGTGCATTTCTTGGTGCACTCAGCCACTCAGACTTCCTTCAAACTTGATGAATAAACTTGTTTCCTACAGGATATTTATTGTGGTGAAGTGTAAACTTGTTTTTCAGCTCAGCTTTGTGGGCTTTCAATGAATGGCAGCTTCCTCTGCTCTGCTTTCGGAGGCCAAGCAGCTCCCCATTTGTACATGGTGTTACTTTGTCACCAGTGTGAATGTCCTCAGAGGCTTCTCTGTCATACAGTAGTCAAACCAAGGGGCATCTATTTTAAGACATGAGGTAATAGGAATTAAAGCACTGGGACAGTGGTTTGAGGAGCCTGTAAGGGCTTGTAAGGAGCTGCTGAATTAATCACCCTGTTAAAATAAAATACCTGGAGGCTGGACAGCTGTTCTCCCAATGATCCAGTGGGGTGAAGCACTGCCCACCCACGTGCTGAGGAGGGAGGGACACATGGCTCTCCAGGTGCTCTCATGACCTTGGGTATCTGCTTTACTTCTGCCCTTCAAAGCTGTGCAGGTGCCTGTGAGCATGAGGGACAGGGACACATGAGCTGTCACCAAGCACAGGGGACAGTTTGGCTTCACTGCAGTAACAGCGTTTACTCAGGGCTGTGCTTCTTTCCCTGCGGCTCTTTGCACTGAAACATGGAAATCATTACTGGGCAAGCCAAGTGCCTGCAGGAATTGTCTGAAGGAATGGAGCTTTAACCACAGAATTGTTTTCTAGGAACTGCTGAGCTGATCCCAAGTGATCTGCATGCTTGGCATTCTCATGGGGCAGGACTGGGGAGGGACGTGTGTGTATGTGGTCTCTGGAAAAGACCTCCTCACAAGCTTCAGATCTGCTCTGGAATCTCCTGGTGCTCTGTGTTTTTCTCCCTTACACCAGGAGGCAAACCACTGGTTATAAAATCTGGGAAAGCAATTTGTGGTCACTCCTGGAACAGAAAGGCTGTTTTGGGGATGGGGGAGGCATGGAAACTGGTTGGGCTGTGGCAGCAGAAGCTCTGTGATGGGTGTTGGGTCCGGTTGTGTTCCTGGAAGAGCAGTTTATGAAGCACCACCAGATGTGGCTGGAGCCTGCAGTGAGGGAGTGGAGTCTTCTACTAAGAAATTTAATATTATGTCAATATGTAAAACTACATTCCCTTAATAGGAAACATGGCTAGAAATCACCGTTGAGGGCTGAGAACTGTGAGATGTGTCCCTGAAACAGCCAAAGGGGAAGGGAAAAGCATAATCCTCTTCTCAATAAAACCCTAAGACCATTTATTTGCATTTGCTTTGTCCAGTTGTCCCCTGGCTGTTCAGCACTTTACATTTTTCATTTTCCCAGGACGAGAAGATCACTGTTAGCCAAGATGTCCCAGTGCACGAAGGGAAGCCTCACATTGTTCACTTCCAGTACAAGGTCACGGAGGTGAAGACCTCCTCCTGGGATGCAGTGCTCTCAAACCAGAGCCTCTTTGTGGAAATCCCTGATGGATTATTAGCTGATGGAAGCAAAGAAGGGTAAGTTCTGGATCCCAAAGGTGCAGCTGTGGCTCCTGGGGGTAGGACTTTGCTTGCATGGGTGATTGTGGATGGACACCCGATCCCTGGAAGTGTTCCAGGCCAGGCTGGATGGGGCTTGGAGCAACATGGTCTAGTGGAAGGTGTCTCTGCCCATGGCTGGGGTTGGAATGAGATGAGTTTTAAGGTCCCCTCCAAACCATCCTGGGATTCCATGCTGAGTGTGGGGAGAATGGGCTGTGCAATGGCAGTTCTGTTTGTGGTTTGTGCACATTCTGCTCCCTTGTCTGCAGAGTCCACCATAGGAATATTTTACCCCAGTGATATTCCAGATGAGTTACCATTTTTTGAGTCCCAACACTAATAAAAAACAAGCAATAAATGAGCAGAGTGAATCTTTGTATACTTAGGTATGGAAAGCCAACAAGATTTTCTCTGATATTTTATTATTTTTTCATTTTATTTTTCCGCTGGCCACTTGGCAAGCCTATCTTGGCAGGTTTTCCTCTCTTTCAGGGAAATAAAAACCCCTCCATCCTATTGATGCTCTCCTTGTCAGTAGGTGAATCTGCTCTTGGAGTGCTGCCGCACTGGCGCCGGGCTCTGCCAGGAGCTCTGATTTTTCTCTTGGCAGAATCTGGTCATGTTTTGTCCAGACAGCTCTGCTCTGGGAAGTTTCTGTAAATGCAGCTTCCAGAGCAGCTCCTTCCTGCCAAGTGCTGTGCCAGAGGTCTCCCTGCAGTGTAGATGTGGCTTTGCTGGATTCCTCTGCAGAACAATCAGCTCCTCCTAAATCTCCAAGTAGGCTTCATCCCTCAGTGACACGGGCTAATTGAGGAAAAACCCATCGCTGAGCACCCTCAGGAAGTGGCAGTGTTGTTGCTGTCTCACACTTGTCTCATTTGACACTGAGTCCAGATAAACGTTTGTGTAATTTCTCCAGTTGGCCCGTAAATCCCTGGGCTCTCCCTGGAATAGGTCCTTCTGGGAGGGGATTTATTTGCCAGTGTCATTGTGACTTAAGGCACAATTTTGTCAGGTTATTTTTAGCTGGATGAAACAGCCGAGGAGAGGCCATAATTAAAGTAGTTCATTAACATATTAACAGAACCCTTGCAAATTTAATCTCCTGTGCTGTGCTGACAGCTGGTTACTGAGATGTGGAGTGAAAGCCTGTTTGTCACTGCTCTGGCAGCGCCAGTGGTTACAAGTGACAGCAGCTGATCCATGTGCCACCCTGCAGGCTCGCAGAGGGGTTACTGCAGCACTGCTTCCATCAAGAGGTGGCAGAAATAATCCAGCTGGAAATGCAGGAAGCGAGGACTCAGGGGGCAGCAGCTGTGCCATCCAGCTGATACGCTCAGGAAATGGCTTTGCCTGTGCACATGTTCTCTGGGGATGGTTTGTTCTCCTTTTCTGCCTGCCATGAGCTCAGTTCTGGGTGGTTTTCCTTCCCAAAAAGCACAGAACTCCAGATCCCCCATGTGCATTGCCAGGGAATGCAGCCTGTCCCAGGAGCAGCTGCGATATTCCGCTTCCTGCCTACGAAGGCTTCAGTCCCAAAGCACCACGGGTGGGGAGGGTGTTTGTGGCTGTGAGGACAGAGACTTGTCGTGACTCGGGGCAAGGACAGCTCTTGAATCTGCAGGGCAGGAAGCCCATTGTTTCAGCACCCATTGTTCACTGGAAGGGGGCTGTAAACAATCTTTGTGTCCAAAAACAGCCAAACAGTTGATAATTTGATAATGCTCAGGGGCTTCCTCAGGACAGGACTTCCCAGAGCTGATGTCCTTTTGTCTTCCCCCTCCTTGGCAGGTTGTCAGCACTGCTGGAGTTTGCTGAAGAAAAAATGAAAGTCAACTATGTCTTCATCTGCTTCAGAAAAAGCAGAGAAGATCGAGGTGAGGGCTGGCCCGCGCTGGGGTTTGCTCCTGACATCCCACACGGTGCTGCTGAAGCTGTAAAGAAACTTGGTCATCCCAGGGCAAGAGCCATGGGACCCTCCTAGTGCGGGGGTCGTTACGTGCATAATTCTTACGGGAATAGTTTTGTGTGTAGGAAATAAGCCCTTTCTGGAGGGTAAGGGTGAGGGAGTGTTGTGATTTCTCCAGCAGATTTGCTGGATGGGGCTTGGAGCAGCATAGTCTAGTGGAAGTCGTCCCTACCCATGGCAGTGGGGTGGAACTCAATGAGCTTTAAGGTCCCTTCCAGCCCAAACCAATCTGGGATTCCATGGTAAGATCTGCTTTGCTGCCCTGCCATTAAATACTCCGGTGCAAAAAGATGCTCCTGAATATTTGGGGGGATTTTCTCATCCAGTCAGTTAATATTCCCCTTTTGGTGAGCAGTGAAGTCTCTGGCACCAGGCTGCTGTGACATGGAAGTGAAACCAGGGAGGAGTTATTAGATGGAAAACAAGCACTTAGAGCCTGTCACTCTGAAATTCATCAGCTTTTTAAAGATCTTCTGGCACTTCTGTCCTTTCCAGGCTTACAGGTAATCCTGGCCCTGGCTAGAGATGCTTATGGCTTCGGGGGCTGCATTAGGATCTAAAGATAGATGTGTTGGGTGAGGGATTACAGCCTGGGGGCCTGGGGGAGGTACCCAGGCTGGGGACGTGTCACTCTACATCCCACCAGAGTCAGGCTGTATCCTAGCGAGTAATTCCAACCCCAATTCTAATTTTACTCCACAGCTTTGTGATCTGTCCCGGCTTCTCCAAAATGAAGGGCCTTAGTAGAGCTGAGCTGAGCTGAGCTGAGCCAAGAAAGATGTCATTATCCCTCATTACCATGCCAGGAATAATTTCCAAATCAAGTCCTGGCTGTTATGTCACCACCAGCACCAGTTGTGTAGGTGGCCCCCGCAGAGGCTGGGGATAGGGGACAGCCAATGCCAGGGGTTGTTGGTAGGAGTTCTGGAATGGTCCAGATCCTGGGTGCTTGTCTATGCAGCTGAAATTCAGTGCTGCCAGAAAATATCTTCAGGAGCTCCTCTGCGTGGTCACTCAGTATCCTGGAGCTGATCACCCAAGGGTGCCGTAGGGATGAGACACTGCACCAGGCTGAGTGTCATGGGTCACAGGGCAGCCATTGCTTCAGTGACACCGGCATGGTGTCACAGAACCATATCTAACAGCCCCCAGGTCTGGGGGCTTCTGAGCTGGCCCCACTCTGAATTCACACATGTAACCCAAAGTGGCTTTCCTGGGCTCCCACCCCGACCTGTGCAGAGCTGTCTGGAGTTTCCACTGAGCTCCAGCACCTCCTTACGGAGACAGCAGCTGTCTGCCTTGTCCCTAAGCAGATTCCTCTCCGCTGCCATCTGTCCTCTCTCGACGCTCCAGGTGTGCTGGGGCAGGACAAAACCTGTGGGATGGTCACATGCATCCTGGGAAAGCAGGGATGTGCAGCTGGTGCAGGCAGACAGCCGACCATTGTTGTTTCTCACAGGGGATAGAAGAAATGTTGCAGGAGAAACATGGACAAAGCTGCTCAGCTGCACAGCTAAAATCCCTTTACATTTAGGAGCAGCTGCAATGAGCAGAGGAGACAAAAACCCCTGCTGGAGAGGGCTGTGCTTCTCTGCATAGGAAGCTCTGGATGCACTCACAAAGGGTGTTCCATGCACTTGGATACTGATGGCTCAATGAAGAGGTAAAGAGGATTATTCCTGGTGGTAACAGATCTCCTTCTCTTTGGTAGCTCCACTCCTGAAGACATTCAGCTTCCTGGGCTTTGAGATCGTGCGGCCTGGCCATCCTGCGGTCCCATCGCGGCCGGACGTGATGTTCATGGTGTACCCCCTGGATCAGAGCTCTTCCTCTGATGAAGAATAGCTGCAGAGAGGGACTCCAGTGAGACCCTAACATGCTGTGGAGGGGAGAGAGGACCACCTCCTTTCCTGAGGAGAGGGAAGCAGAGCTTCTGTTGGACTGCAAGCGCATTTCTCATTGTTAGGTTGGGCTGTGTATCCCCAGAGTCGACTCTCATTGAAACATGTTGCCTAGAGAACTGTCTATCACACATGTAATCATCACTAGGAAAAGGAAGATGTTTATGAACTGGCATAGGAGCTCTTCCCATGCAGCTGCGTGGTGTGGAGCCCCGGGGTCGGTACCACCTTCGGGACTCCTCCGAAACCCCACTGGTGCCTCCTGCCTGCCCAGTGTGGGCTCAGCTGGGACATGACGCATTCATTTCCCACTCAAGACCTTAAAAACAGCCTGGTGTGGGGCACATGCAGGAGACGCTCAAGTTTATCCTTTAACACTAAACCCCCCATGCATCTCCACTCTGATGCTGGTTTAACTGGTCTAACTTTTTTTTCCCCCCTTTTTTTTTTGAAACTTCTTGCTCTTCCAGCTTTTGTTTTATGCAGTCTTAACCCTATTCCATGTTCCCACTACACTATCACGGCATTCAATAAAAGGGGCATTCAGATGAACTTCACACACCTGGGGCTGCTTATTTGGGAGGAGCAGTTTCCTGACCTACACCATGATGGTTGGGGTGGTCCAAAAAGCCAAGAAAAGCTCCTGCCTTTGCCCTCTGGCCCAGGATAGGTCCAGAGCAACCCCAAGGCCTCAGCTCCGCTCCTGTTCACCTTTGCACAGGGATGAGCTCAAGGCTTGAGATGCCACCAATGGCTGTATCCAAACCAAAGGGTTGTGTGAGCACCTGGTTGGATGCTCTCCCCACCCAGGGGCTTTTCCAGGAAGGGGCCATGGGTAGGTCGTGGCTCAGCCCAGCCCTGTGCAATGCTGGAGGAGGTGCCCTTTCCCTGTACCATGGCACTGTATCCTGGCTGACTCTGTCTGACAGACCCTAGGAAAGGGGGATATGCCCCAGGGCCATGCCGTCAGCTCTTCCTGGCCTGGCTTCTTCTTGTGGGATTGTTACTGTTGTGCTCTTGCTGTTCGACGGATGATTCTTTTGGAATCTGGACCCGAGTCATTCCATATCCACCATGGTGAGTGTTTGGGAGAGGTGGGGCTAGCATATGAGTGTGTGTGAATAAATCATCATAAATTTGGGTCTCTTTCGCTCTCCTTCACCTCCATGAAACCAAGAGGCTGAAAGGAGCTCTGCTCCCTCCAGCAGGGCATTAGACCCTACATCAGTTTAAAATCAAATGGGCTGTCCTCTGTAAGAGGAGCCCTCAGGAATAGGTGTTCCCTGGCTGAAACTGCTGAGTGTTGCTGCTGGCTTAAGTTTTATCCCTTCTTGTAGCTGGAGCTACCCCCACTCTGGGCTGAGACTGGCGGGTGGCTCCTGGGTGTCCCTGCATGTGCCAGCAGCCCGCTGCCACCCCATGGTGCTCCAGGCTGGCACATCCCAGCTGATGGGATGGGAACCACTTTGCTGCTTCTTACTGGTAAAACTGACTGGTAAAAGTGCAGAATTCTGGTCACAGGAGCTGGAGTGAGGCTGATCTGAGCTCTTTCCTGTGCTGGAGATACGAGGCTGTGCCACTGCCTGTGCTTCTCTAACAATTTCAAATCCTGAAGTAGAGGTGGGCAAATATAGATTTTTCAGATCACCTAATGCCTTCCAAAACACGCTCTGGAAAATGTGGAAGGTGCCTCTGATGTCCCTGGGTGTTGCCTCCCACACGGATCACCTCCATGGCAAAGCTGGAGGAGCCAAGCCTTGCCTTGTGACTGCCCCATGCATCCAGTGCCTCCTCTACCCTGGGGCCATGGTGTAGGGCACGGCCTTGGTGCCCAGGGGTTCAAGCCTGGGGAGTTCTGCCTCCAGTTACCAGGTCTGAGTTCAGCTGCAGCACTCGCTGGAGCCATGAGTGCTGGGGCAGAGGCAGATCCAGGGGCACAGGGCACAAGCCTTGGGTCAATGAGCACCAGGAGCCTTTCTCAGATGCCCGAGATGGGGAAATCCCCTCTCCCACCCCCAAAAATAACTGGCCACAGTTTTTGGGGATAAAGGACCAGACTTGGGGGAATAGGAAGAAAAAGCCACCCTCACAGGTTTGTGATTGTCTCTTAAAAAGATTTATTCTCCCTCCTTGCCTAAATGTACAAAGGCAAGAAGAGTACAGTTNAGAGGTTTTTTAATTATTTGTATATATATATATTTATATATATATATAAAAAAACAAGGAACTCGGTAATAATGTACACTTTACAGAAGGGCAGAGTCAGGAAGACTGAAATGAAACCCAACACAGCAACGCCAATGGAAACGAGCTATAAACACCAACGGTCTGACACTGGGACCGGGTGTGGCCCCGTGGGCAACAGCTGGCCCAGAGAACCCAGGAAATGTCAAACCTCAAACCTATTCTGCATAAACTGTAGTTTCATTTAACACCTAAAGGGAGACTCGACTCAACTGGGACCCAACTGGGAAGGTAGGGAGCAATCCCCCAACCCCCTCCAACTGTCAGCAAAGCCTGTGGCACCCCCCAACACCCCCAGGCACTTTCCTCTGCGCCGCTGGAGCCGCTGTGGGCCCCGGCCGTGCTGGGAGCCAGGCTGTGCCGGGCCGGCCGAGGCTGGAGGTAGGAGCAGCCAGCGGGACACTCCTCCATGCGTGGGACGTGGGGCTCTCCAAAGCACCCCGACCCCACCAGTTCCCAGTCCCGTGGCTGCACATGGCTCTGTGATGGGTACAGGGTGGGTCCGTCACCCACCCTGTCTCTGCGGAGTGTGCCGGGCCACACAGCCCCGTCTCCTTCCAAACACAACAAAGAGTGGAAGAAAAATGAGTCAAACAACAAGAGCAGGCTGGGGCCAATGTGCTGCCAGCACCTGAACCAGGGCCAAGAGCAGCCAATGCCTCCTTTCCAACTGGGTACAGTGGGATGGGGAAGAAACAGGGAAAGAAAACAAAACCCAAAACAACAGCTTTCAAACAATTGCTTTTTACAGTATGTACAGAGCCCAGCAGGCAGAGCATCCCCGTACAGCGGCCCTCGGGGCCGGGTGCGACACGGACACACAACTGAGACCGATGGCCCCCATGTTCCCCCGCCAGGCAACGGGAGAGGTGGGGGAAGAGCAGGGGCGGCCGGCCGCTGTGGGGCCGAGGTAGTGTCGGCCTGGGGAGAGCTGCTCTGGGACTGGGGGCAGAGGACCAGAAAGCCCCTGTCCTCAGAGCTGGGGAGCAGCCAGGAGTGGGGACCACCTTCCTCCAGGACCTGGTGCCCCCAGCGCTGGCAGGAGGCTGGAGCGGGGACTGGCATGGCCCCACGTGCCTCTGGCAGAACCTAAGTGTGCTTGTTGTTCGCTGCGCCCTGCCTGCGGCCTGAGGAAGCCGCCCTAAAAGCAAAAGGTGGATGAAAAGGGGAGACACAGCCCCCCACAGCAGGATGTGCTGCCCCAGGGTTTGGGGGGCACTTGCCACGGTAGTGGGGCAGAGGAAAGGCCGGGATTTGCAGAGTTGCAGCTCAGAAACCAAAGCAAAAGCCACTGGCAGGAGCTTCAGGCAGGTCTGGACTGTGCATGGCCTGGGGGGCCCTGGCAGCCTGTGGGGTGACAGATGCAGCCCCCAGCTCTGTGCCAGCTACCCCCAGCCCCATGGAGCCCCAGCCCCCAAGGACAGAGGCTGCTTTGCTGGGGCCAAGAGCTTCCCCCTCTGGCCACTGGCCACGTGCTGGCGGCTCCTGCCCACAGGCACAGAGTTGTGGGTGCTGTGGGGTGCAGGACTAGACGGGGGACTGGGAGAGCCCCACAGCTACCTCTGGCCAGGCTGCCACCCACCTGCCTGGTTCACACCAGCCCCCTGACACCCGCCAAGGCTCTGTGAGCCAGTCCTTCCTTTCCTGAGACTGTGGCAACACGGCAGGCCTCGGCCTTGTGTTCAAAGTTCCCACCTGCCCCCAGTCCTGTCGTGAAGTAGCAGCTCGCAGAGACACGGCAGGGTCCCAAATTCATCGAGAAACCTCAGTGCTTCTGTTTCCTCTTCATATGCACCAGGCAGGTGAGTCACCTCCACCCCGAGTGCTGGTGCCCAGTAGAATAAATATATCCGCAGGTACCAGCTCATCCACTCACCAAAGAGGGGTGTGGTGGGGAGTCAGTGTGTGTCCGACGGGGGGGAGAAGACAGAGTCTGCCTCAGATCACGGCAGGAACATCAGTACAATTAACACCATTCAACTGATGTCTAAAGGAGTCTCCAGCGCTTCTCCATGTGAGCCAGTCACACGTCTTGTACAGCCCAGGCATCCCGGCATGTCACATCCTGCCACAACCCAAGGGCAAGTCAGCTCCCACAAGCCACAAGGCCATGGGCAAACTGTAAACCCTCAAGGGCACCCCATGAGTGCCCATCCAGGCCACCTCTGGCCCAGCCTGGGTGTCCACATGGAGGTGTGGCAGGAGCAGAGCCTTACCGTTCTCACCTCCGGGGAGGTGGGTATAGGGAGGGAGCGGAGCCTTGTTGGCTGGCAACGATGGCTGTGGAGGAGAGACCTGGTGGGGAGAAGAGGTGTCAGGAGCTGGTAGACAGGGACAGGCACCTCAAGGACAGTGTGAGGGTCCTGTGGCCCCAGGGCAGGTGCAGCCTCCCCCCCAGCCCATCCCCACTCTCACCTGTTGCATAGGGCAGGTTGTACTGCGCTGGCAGCAGCGAGTACCCGAGGTGGTGGTGGTGGTGATGCGTCGAGAGCAGGCGCTGGGAGGGTGACGTGCGGGGCCGGTCGCCGCTCCTCTCCCCTGCCCCCGCTCCCCCAACACTGCTGCAGCTCCCGCTGCCCCCCACCACCCCACAGCCACTGCGGTCCCGCTCCTGAGACGTCTTCTCGCTTATCTGGAGGGGGGAAAGCAGACACATGCTGAGGGACATGACCAGCTACCCTGCGGCATGTATATTCCCTCTGCTTTTGCCCAAAACATTCACACGATGCTGATGGGAAGTGGGGTGGGATAGCCAAAAGCCATATGGAGGACACAGGGCCTGTTTGAGGACAACTTTTTCCTCACTGTGTCCAGGCTCTGTCTCCCAGCTCAGCCCAGGAGGAGCCATGGGATGGAGACAGCCCCCACATCCCACCTGCCAGTTCCAGGGCTGAGGACATGTGTCACTTGGTTGCTGCAGGCCTGGAGAAGCCCCAGCACTGGGGCACAGGTTTGGCTGGTCCAACCCAAAGGATTTGTAATGTTGGAATACTCCATGGCTGCAGTAATAGCAAAACCACACGGCAAGCGGAGCTGCTCCCACCTCACTATAGGAAACAGGGACTATCCCACAGAGCTGGGTGAAGCCAGCACCCTCCTGACCCTTACCGTGGGTGATTTGCTCTTGTAGTGGCTGGCATGCTGCTGCAGGATGTCCAGGGCCTTGGACTCCGAGCTGGATTTACAGCTCACGCTGGGGCTGGCTCGGGACTTGTCGCTGTCATCACTGCCGGACGCCTTGCTCCCATACGGAGAGAAGGAATAGCTGGAGGGTAGGTATGATCCTGTGGGGACAAGAGCAGTCAGGGCACCAGGAGTATTTGCGAAGCACAATGGGAGCGTGTGGCTCTGTATGTGTGTGAGAGGATATCCCACAGCCATCCCCCACCCTGGGAGCAGGGATAGCCAGGAACAGACACCGCCTGAAGCCCCCGGCTCCCTACCTGGGTAATTCTGCATCATGACGGTGGGCATGGTGCGGTAGCTGGGGTGGTTGGGGTCATACGACTGGCTGTAAGAGTAGCCGTGCATGTAGGGGATGTAGGACTGATGCTGTGTGAGGGGTGAGGACACAGGGACGTGGACACTGGGCCTGGGGTCCTTCCCCACCATGCGAGCCTCCTCGGTGGGGGTCAGCTTGCACTCGGAGCTGGTGCTCTCCTTCCCGTCCTCCTTGGATGAGACTTCTTTGCTTCGATTTCTTTCTTCCTTCAACTTTCGGTCCCTCTCCTCTTTCCACCGTTCATCCTCTGTCTTGATGTCCGAGTACTTTGCCGGGTACACATAGGTCCACATCCGGGGCTCAGCTTCCTGCAAGAACAGCCAACCATCAGAACAGCTGTCTCCCCCTGGTCCTTCCTGTCCGAAAACCAGCCTGTGTTTGGAGGAGACTGGTGAATCCCACTCCCTTTCCCTGGGCTCTCCTTGGCCCATCTGTGGCCTCCACTTCTCATAAGAACAGCCAACCACCAGAGCAGCTGCTTCCCTGCAGCCCCACCTGTCTCAAATCTAGGCTGGGTTTGGAGGAGACCAGAAAATCCCACTGCTCCCCTTCCCAGGGCTCTCCCTAGCTCATCCATGGCCTCACAGCCCCACCCTTTTTCTGGACCCAAGAGAATCTCATGGAGTCCCACCACAAGCAGAGGACAACACGTGTTCTCTGAGGTGATGGCCCCAGCAAAACCCGGTGAGCAGCTTCCTCCAGGAGCAAACCCATGGCTGGGCTGGCAGACAGGGCAGGGCATTACCTGTCTGTACCAGAGAACAGGGTCCACCTCTGCTTGCCGGCCACACTCGGAGCCAGCCTTGGTCTCAGCCGTCTCCTTCCCTAGGTGACCAGCCTCACTCAGCTTCACCTTGAGCCCCTCGGTGACCTGGCTGCTGGACAGCTTGGACGAGTCCTCCAGCTTGGGGATGATGACAGACTTGGCCATATCAGGGCCTCCCTGATCCTTGGGCTTGCTCAGCCCCGACTTCACGAGGTCCGTAAGGCTTGGGGCTTTGGTCAGCGTTGGGGGCATGGGGGGCTTCTGCTTCCATTCTTCTTTGAGTGCTGCCTCCCTCTCTTTCAAGCCCAGCTCTGCCTTCTTCTCCAGCCCTCGCTGCTGCTGCTGCTCTAGGCTCTGCCGCTGCTTCTGCTGTTCCTCATACTGCTGGCGGTAAGCAGGGTTGGTGCTCAGCAGGTGAGCATGGTAGCCCTGCTCGCTGTAGCCGTAGGGTGGCACGTAGGCGTACTGGTTGTAGTAGAGGGACTGCATGTACATGTTGGGGCGCTGCTGGATGACCGAGGGCTGCTGGCTGGAGCCACTGCTGAGCTCTGCCTTCTTCTCTTCACAGCCTTCACTCTTCACCTTCACCTCTGGGTTCTCCTGGTCCTCATCCTTCTTCAGCTTCAAGGTCTGTGTCTCAGCCGCAGACTGCCCGCCGGGGTTCAGGGGTCCTGGGCTGGCCTGGGGGTAGCCAGGGGAATAGTAGGTTTCAAAGCCTTGGTAGAAGGGAGACTCTTTACTCTGCGGTTGTGGCGGGAAAAGAGCTTTTTTGGCGCCTTCCTTGACCAGCTGCTCCGGATCCTTTGCCTTCACACTCTCCAGCTTGCCCTCCCCATCCTCCCCAGCGTCAGAGATGTCCGAGTAGGCCGGGCTGTTGGTCTTCACTGAGCTGGCCTCTGCCCCATTCTGGGTGACAACGTGCAGTGGGGTCAGGGGCTGGGCTGGGTTGGTGTTCTCCAGCCTGCTGGCCCCACCGATGGAGGGACTGGGTGCATTGTCAGTGAAGCTGTAGATTTTATCCGCCTCAGCCTTGATGCTGGCGAGCCGGCTCTGGTGGGGGTCAGATGAACCGTTCAGCAGTCCCTCACCTTTCGTCCCCAGCTCGCCGGATTCCCCCCGGAAAGGGCTCTTACCTTCCTCCACTCTGCAGGTTTTGCCAGGAGTCAAAGGGTTTTCCACCTCTTTGGGCTCTTTCTTCTTCTTGTCTTTCTTTTTCTTCTCCTTGGAAGGGGTGAGGACAGGGTTGACAGCAAAGGGCTCTCCCATCACCGTTGGCTTGGGCTGGATGGGTTTGAGCTGGGGACTGCTGGGCATGGTCTGGACCACAGTTGTGGCGAGGCCAGTGGAGGAGCCAGGGCTGGCTGTGGTGAGTGTGGCAGTCTGGAAGGTGTAAATTGGCTGTGGGGGGATTGCTGGTGCAATGGGTCTGGCAGACTTCAAGCTTTTGGAAGGAATCTTTTCCTGTTTAGCACCAGAGGCCTTCTTTGACTTGTCCTTATCAATGCATCGCTTCTCCAGAGAGTCAAAGTCATCGTTACTCGTCTCATCGGCCACCGAGGGACCATCCTCAGAGCCATCGTTGGACAGAGCACCCAGGTCTGTGTCCCCTTCCCCACCCACCTTCTTCTTGCAGGGGACCTTGGTGCTGAACTTGCTGGATGGGGAGGGGCTGTGGGGCTCCATCAAACGCACCTTGGGGGTGGCTGAGCGAGCGGGTGAGAGGGAGCCCTTCTGTGTTCCAGCAGCACCATTGCAGCTCCCGACGTCGGCATGCAGGGAGGGCTCCTCGCCATACTCACTGTCCACATCCGCCTCTAGTTTGCTGTCGTCATCCGTGTGTGCATGGGCCTGGTGGTACTTCAGCCCATTGATATGCTTGTACTTCTTGTTACAGTTGGGGTGGGGACAGTCGATGAGGATGGGAGAAGGGCAGTTGCGCTCCAGGACAGCCGGCTCCACCTTGACCGTGGCAGGTGGCACTGTGGCCGAGCCCATTGAGTTTGTGCGGATGCGCTTGCTGCCCTTGGAGTCCTCCGAGCTGGAGTTCAGCTCCATGTCGGAGAGGGGTTTGCTCTTCCGCTTGGTGACGGAGGAGGGACTGGCTTTCACATCCTCGGCAGTGCCACCAGGTGGGGTGCGGTGGTCTGAGGAGTTCTGGCTGCCCCGGCGCCCCTTGCTGTTGGCTCCTGCCCGAGTCTTGCTGCTATTGCTGGTCCCCTTGCTGTCCGAGGCAGCGGCCGTCTCGTTGACCGGCGTGTTGCTGTTGGGGCGCATGCGCTTGCCCCTGCCCCGGCCGTTGCGCATCTCCAGGTCACTGGTGGGAGAGTCGCAGAACCTGCAGGGAGGAGGACACAGAGGTTTTAACAGAGAGATGGCTGTGCTGGGCCGTGCTGTCCCCAAGGCACAATGGGAACCCCCTTATTCCCCTCACTACCAATCCCATAGACTTCTCCCCCCACTGACCCATAAAGAGGAACCAGAGAGGTTCCCTGGGATGTGCTAAACCACCTCCAGTCCCCAGGACAAGGGACACGTGACTGCAGGAACAAAGAGTCATGGGAGCAGTTGGGTTGGGCGACAAGGAGATGCCAACCCCTGTGGCAGCCCTGTGAGCACAAGGCAGAGTGCCCCGGGTGCTGTGGGGGCCACACAGGGCCAGATTTGCCCTCAGCACTGGGAGCCCACCAGAGCTCCCTGCCCACTTACCGGGGAGGTGCCCAGTCATGCTGTGTGCAGTCCAGCAACGTCCCCACGTACGTCTTGTTCCTCCAGGTTACATTGACCACCAGCATCCCTGCAAGGCGAGGGGAAAGAATCAGATGGGGCCAGGTGTGATCCCATGGTGCCAGGAACTTGTCCCTCAAGACAGGCAGGAGGAAGAGCTTAGCTCTAGGGCTGAAGGAAAGTGGACAAGGGGTCATGGGCTCTCAAGAAGAGGTAAGACATGAGGTTCGGGGCTGGAGGGGCACTAAGATGGGAGTTGGAGACTCCCAGCTCATCCCTTCCCTGGGCATGTCTCACCTAACCCCTCTTCCTGTTCCCTGCTTTCATGGGATGTTAAAACCCAGTGACCTCCAAAGGGCTGTGGGATTTCAGGTGGGACCTGAAGGTCCACATTGGCTGCATGTGTGCTCAGGTAGGGTAGAGAAGGTGATCTCCAAGGAGAAAGAGCTGGGAAGCCCCCTGGGGGAAATGCAGAAAGTTCCCAGCAAGGCTGTGGATTCCGAAGTGGAGCTGCAGACCCCCCCAGCAGGGCTACGAACAAGCATGGCCAGAAACCTCATGACCCTCCGGAAAAGGCTGCTACGGCCACTAGATGGCAAGCTGAGCCCAGCATTCCCACTCAGGTGACTGTCCCTGGCAGGAAAACCCAATCCTGCCTGAATAACCCTCTATGGCCCTGTTCTGCTTTGCTCCAGCACCTCCAGGGGCATCCCTCTGCCCTGTATTTCCATCTGGAGAACCATCCATGGGGCCACATCCTCCCATCATGGAGCAAAGTCACTGGGCATTCAGAAAACCTTTGAGTTTCAGGTTTTCCATGCTAAATCAGAAGAGGAACTGCCTGGCTCACACCTATGCCAAGGCCGAGGACCCTCAGCATCTTTTTTGGGAGGCAGAGAGGTCTTCCATAGCATCCCTCAGCACTGTGGGTGTCTCCTCCCTGCCACGGATCACTCTGATTTCTGCACAACTGGAGCAGAGTCTGTTGTGCCAGGCACATTTATCCAAGCAAGGTAAAACTCGGGAACGCGTTTGCAAGGGTTGATGAGTGCAGCAAGATATACGGCCCCAGGAGATGGATGGAGCCGAGGGAGCCTGAAGCAGCTGCGCCTGAAGCATGTTTATAAATCTCAGCCCACATCCCCCGTTGTGCTGTGCCAGCAGCCAGCTGCAGGCTTCGGCATGGATAATACATGGAGCCAAGGCCCGACACGTGGGGCTCCTTCAGAAAGAGAAATGAAATGCAGACCTTCTCTTTTTCCTTTTCCTCCTGGAAAATGTTGCAAGCAGATCATGGGAAGACATGGTGCCAGCACACGGCTAAGAGCCACAACTGCCTCATCCCAGTAAACCAGACATGGGGGTCTTCCCTCAGAGGAAGGTGCTGGGGACTTGCCTTAACAAAGTCATGGCCAGGATGTGACAATGGAGACAACCTGAGGGAGAAACCAACTGCTGGGAACCCACGGCCCCACGCATGGAAAAATCGATGGGGACAGTGGGATGCTGGTTCCAGGCATCCTAAAGAGGATGGAATGTGGTCTTACGCTCTTCCTAATGCAGCAGTTTTTGGCAGGCAGGAGCCTGTACCCCTTTCCTTAAAACTCAAAGAAGCTCCTGGTTGCATCTGCTCCTGATTGCACCCCAATCCAGCCCCACCATTCCCACAACACCTCTGGGGAGCTGCTGTGGGATCCTCCCAGGAACTGCCCAAGGACCTGGAAGTCACTGAGGAACAAGCAGCACTAACCCAGGCCCCATCCCTCCCGGTCCCTCTGCTCTCCCCACTAGTTCAATCCCTCTTTGAAGCCAGAGAAGACCACGTGAGCCACTGGAAGTTAATTGCATGACAAACCACTGGAGTCTCTGGTGCATCCCGGGACCAGTGTGTGATATTAGAAAGCAGGTGGTGACATCTCTCCTCCCTACCACCACAGTCACAAGAGAGAGATCAAAGAGGAGGGGGCAAAGCAAGCAGGCACAATCTCTCCTTCCCTGTTGGAACGCCAGCCCTCCAACACACACCAGCCTATATTTAACCCGCTGCAACCAATCATACCAAATCCCCTCCTAATCTTTCAACAATAACCCAGGACAATTTAAACCCCAGGATAGATCCTAAGCAGCTTTTTTCACCCACTGTGTCCCCTCCCACGGATGACGAGCAGGATGATGAGCAGGCACAGGCATGACAAGGGCAGGAGTGAGGAAGCGATGCCTTCGCATCACCAGGAACGGAGATGCTCTTGAACAGAAGGAATCCTACTTGGGTAACTCCCATCCCACCTGGTTTCATGGGAAGGTGACATCTTTGAAGCTCTTAAGGAATTCATATCACCCAAATCTGGGTGCAAACCACTCAGCATCCTGGTCACCAAGTGCTCACATCAGAGTTGTATCCTGGCTGGAAAAATTAAGGTTTGGTGATGGTGCAAAAGTTGCCATCCAGGAAGGCAGCCTACAAGAAAATCCTGGGATTATATGGAATGGAGGACAATGCTGCTGTGGGCACCAGGAGCCATTGTATTGGGGCACATTTTCCCCCTTTCCAAAGATGAATCCCCCAAGCCCAACAAAGAACATCTCCACGAATTCTTCCTCCACCTGCATCACTTCCAGGATGCCCTGACTTTGGGATGGCCCTTCTTCCATGAATTTCTTCCCCAGCTGCATCATCTTTGAAATTATCTTTGTCATTTCCCCTCCAGCTGCATCACTTTCAGGATGGTCCAGCTATTCCATAAGCCCTGGCCATGTGCAGAGATCCCACCTGACCTGTAGTGCCCAGACTTTGGGACACAACACCCAAAGCTGTCTATAGTCATCACACTCTTGCCAGGAGACAGGGGACACCATGGGACTGGCCAGCACAATTGTCACATCACCCAGTGAAGAGAGATCACTCACCAATTACCATCACGGGCAAAAGAGACTCATCCTGGGGAAACTAATTTAATTTATTGCAAATCAAATCACAGTAGGGTAATGAGAAATAAAACTCAACCTTAAAACACCTTCTCTTGGCTTCTTCCCAGGCTCAACTTTATTCCTGATTTCTGCATCTCTGGCCCCAAATAGCACAGGGGGATGCTTTTTCTACCCTTCCTAAATACATTATCCTCATCACTGATAGGCTTGGCCTTGACTGACCTTGTCCAACATAGGGGAAGTTTCTGGTGTCTTCTCACAGAAAAGTCCGTCCCCTCTATCAAACCCTGATAGGCAACATGAACACAGTTTCCCTGGCAGGGCCAGAGGGAGACAGGATCATCCCATCATACCATGCAGGGATGGATGCTCAGATGGTGCAAGCCTGTCTCTGGCCATCCAACTGCTTTCCAGGGACTGCAGCACAAAGGAAGATCACTCCCCTGGACTCCAGGAGAGAAGCCTTTGGTCTCTTCAGAGACCTGTTTGACAGAGTGCCATGGGATAGAGCCCTGGAGGGAACTGGGACCCAAGGAAACTGGTTGATGTCCAAGGATCATCCCTGAATTCAGGAGAAATGCATCCCAACAAAGAGAAGACAGGCAGAAATGCCAGGAGGCCTGATGGATTAACAAGGAACTCTTGAAAAAAGTCAAACACACGAAGGAAGCCTGCAGTCAGGGTAGCCCACAGCTGAGGGGCTCAATGACTTGTTCACCTTGGTCTTCACCATCAAGTGCTCCAGGCCACACCACCTGAGATGCAGGAGGCAAAGACTGAGAGAAGGAACAACCACCTGTAGAAGTTCAAGGTGCATAAGTCCACGACACCTGATGAGATGCATTCTCAATTCCCATGGGAACTGGCAGAGGAAGCGTCTAAGCCACTATCCATTATATCTGAGAAGTCTTTGCTCTCACCCCCCATCTTGTCTCTTCTATCCCCATCTATTGCATTTCCCTCCTGCTCCAAGCAAGGACACGTCCACACTGGCACGTGCCAAACCCTGGCATGCTTGTGCTCCGTAATATCCTCACAAGAAGTTTGCAAAAGTACAATCCAAATGTCCAGAGTACAGAAATCTGAGCCATGGGTAACCTGCCACTAACGTCCCAGCAAGGAGCTGGAGGAAGGGGTGGACAGTGTACTGATGTTTTCCAGGTGCTGCCACACTGTGATCCTCGCTGCTCAGAGGGTTTGTGTTTGTTTTGCTGCAATCAGCACTGTGGCACCATGGGGAGGTCAGAAGGTGACATGGTCCAAGCCAGGTTGACACCAGCTTCACCAAGGGGGATGGAAAAGATCCAGCAGCTCATGAGGCAGCGAAGAGAGTGATGCTTCCTGATGTGATCAGATCAGTTAATAGTTCCTGAGGATCAGAATCACACTTAACAGCACTAGGGGAGCTCCCAAGAGAGCTGCTCCCCACCGCAAGTGTCCTGATAAAATACATCCCTGTGCAAGCCAGGCTCAGCAAAGGGACGGTGTCACCAGCATGACTGCAGGAGAGCATTAACAAGTGTCCACCACCGGCTAGACCAGACCTTGGGCCAACACCAGCCTGGAACGGTGCAGGAGAAGATGGACCAAAAGCCCAGAGCCAGATGGTTGGTGGTGGGAGCCTGCTGGGATGCCTTTAGTGGGGCTCACGTACTCATGGCAGATTTTCTAGTGAGAGATGAGGACAAAGTTGGTGTTCAGAGAAGGAAGGACATCATCAGGTTCCTTGGAGCTTCATGCTCCCATCTCAGATGAACTTGTCCTTCTTGTCCGACTTATCCTTCCAAGCATTGACAGACTTTGGCGTTAGAAGTTTTTCTCCATGATTTTGCAGCCCCACATGGAGAGGAGAAGGCTGGCTTCAGAGAGACCTCAGAGTCCTTTCCAGGGCCTAAAGAGGATCTAAAGAAAGGCTGAAGAGGGACTTTTTGAAAGGCCAAAAAGTGACAGGCCAAAGAGTAATGGTTTTAAGCTGAAAGAGGGGAGATTTAGATTGGATATTAGGAAAAAAATTCCTTCCTGTCAGGGTAGTGAGGCCTTGGCACAGGTTGCTCAGAGAAGCTCTGGCTACCCCATCCCTTAAAATATTCAAGGCCAGTTTGGATGGGACTTGGAGCAACATGGGCTAGTGGAAAGTGTCCCTGCCCATGGCAGGGGGTGGAATGAACTGGGCTATAAGGTCCCTTCCAAATCATTCGTCAGTTCTGTGATTCTAAACTTGATGCAAGCCAAGAGCTGTTCTGCTGCTCTGGGGTCCTTCCAAGCAGACCAATGAGGCTGCTACATCACAAGGAGCAAGGGGAGAGATGGATCCTGCTGGGTGAGGTGCTGAGATCTCTCTGGAGATATTGCAGAGTCTCCAGATGCTGGAAGCACCTCATCTGGCTTTGCAGACATGCCCTTGGTGTAGCTTTCTCCTCTGTATCCTTTGGGCAAGGGGACATGCTTGCTGCATCCCTGAAGATTTCACAAGCTCCAGCTTCTGACAGCCGGATCCGGCATCGCCCTTGATTCCATCTTTGACAATGGGAAGGCAGGGGAGAGATGCCAGGCAAAAAACAGGGATGGCTCCCCCCTGCCTTTTCACTCAAGGACAAGAGATGCCGTGTGACTGGAGCCAAGGCACACAGCAGACCCAAAGCGACCAAAGGCAGTTCAGGGCTCACCTTGTGCAGGGCTGGATGTGAAATCCTTGCTCCCAACAGTGGCAACCATCAGGAGCCAGCAGAGAAGGATCTCTGTGCAAGTTCACTGAATTACCACAGACTAAAAATACCTGGGATGTGGGAAATCACAGGACACCTCCAAGGCATGCTCTGAAATGGTGGCTGCGGAAGCACGGGGTAATGCAGACATACCGGCAGATAGGCATGGAGCTCTATGGTGGGGTGAGGAGCAGGAGAAAAGAGCAGCAACCGCTCCCATGGCAAGGCCTCTCAACCAGGAATTGGCAGGGAGGGATGTTTTTGTGCTCCCTGCCTCTGGGATGTTCAGTTCATCCATCCTGGCATGGCCACTGTGACCCTCTCCTGATCTCCACCCAAAACCACCCTGCTAGGTCCAAGCTCTCATCAGCTTTGCCGCTGACCGTGGGGCTCTCCAGCAGCCCTGGGATTTTCAGGGAACTCTGCAGCTCCAGGACTTTTGGGTTGAGTGAAGTCACACCAGAACAGCAGGCTGATGGGGCTGGGGAGACAGGGGAGCCCCACAAGTGGAAGGTGTCAATGCTCTTCTGTGCTGCCATGTGCTCTAAAAACCAGCCCAGCTGTGGCTCAGTTTCCCCAGTTGAAGATGTTGTATCCTACAAAGTGACCAGGCTCTTGAAGACAGCAATCACGCTGGGGAGGTGGTAGATCAGTGCAGACCTTCTGCAGGTTTCTTTGGAGCAGATCCACCCTGCAGATCTACTGACCCTGGGATGCGCAGAGCAGGGCTCCTGAACTCTCCTGCTTTGTGTTCCTTCTCACAGATTTTAAATGCGACATCCTTCTGCCTTGGAGCAGCAGAAAAAACACACAGCTTCCAGCTGCCTCAATCAGGGTGAATTTTTTTTCCATATGGAATGGACAGTAAAGCAGAGGAGTGTGGAGGTCCCCATCCCAAGCCAGACATCCCAGTCTTCCCTGGCATGGTTAATGTACTGCTCTCTTCTCAAACAGCTTAGGTGCTATTTCTCAGTATGCTTCTTCCAAGGGGAACAACATCAGTACTCACATCAGCAGCCACTGCAGCAGCCGGTCCTGCACCAACCATGGTTTCAAAATCAGTTTCCCAATAGGAAGAGAGAAAAAGCAAACTAGGCCCATCCCCACCTTCCCAAAGCACGGGACAAGCAGAGAACCTCACTCAAGCAGCTCACGGGAATGGAGATTTCAGCTCAGCTTCCATTGTAGATAATAAAGAGTCTCAGTGAGGAGTGGCTGGGATAAAGGCCAACAGCTTCATTCTCTGCACACAACAGCAACAGGAGAGTGGGAGCAGATGTCCAAGAGGATCATGTGGATACCTGGCTGAGATGACCCATCAACCAGCCTCCATCACTTCTTCTCTCTCTCCCCTTTGTGCTTCTGGACTGTTTCTGCTTCCAGACACAAACACAAGAACTCACCCCATGCCTCCCAAGGCAGAAACCTCCAGCATCCCACTGAGGCTAGAGGCCAAGTTCCAGCGCTTGCCATGGGCCACTGAGCCACCTATTCATCCCTGCGTTCTTTGGCAGAGCCCCAAGAGCAACGAAAAACCCATCAAAGGACCTAGGAAAACAAACCAAGCTGTGCACAGATGAGATGAGCTCCAGTGGAAAAAAAGATTGGATTGGCTTGGCAAGAGAGCCAAGAGGCTGATCTCCCACCAAGTCGATTTTGAGAGCTCTGCTGGGGTTTTTTAATCCAGCAGGAGATTTCTGCTGCCTCCCAGGGCTTGAGCATTTTTGTGACAGACCTGCAGGTTGCCAAGCAAAAATGAAGTCAACTCTGTTGAATTCCTGTGCTGGCTGGCATGGCCTTTCCCCTGGCACCTCCAGAACAAGTCAGCTCTTGTCGAAGGGCAGAGAAATGGCAGCTTAGATTTTTGCCTGTTGTCTGGGCAAAGGGACAACGCAACACATGGGGCTGATTCAAGTATTGGCCTGTTACTCCCTTTGCTGGATGGATTATGGGCTGCCCTCACATGGCTCCTCTGTCCTGATCACCCAGCTGGTGGCAGGAAAGCCCAGAACACGCCAAAGAACGACACAGCAGGGACATGGGAAGGAAGGGACTACCATAACACCCCCATGACGTTGTCAGAGAGAGAGAAGCTCTGTGACACTCACCATCCTCCGTCTCCTGCCAGACGATGCCCTCCAAGTTCACGCTGGTCCCAGGCTCGCAGGGGCCCAGGCACTCGGGCTCGGTGGCCAGGGCCACATCGCAGGTGTTCACCCCCACCGAGCGGGTGCGTACCATGATCTGCTCACACGGTGACGAGATGTCATTGTTGACAACAGGAACAAGGAGGTGCAAGGGCAACACTGCGGGCGTAGAGACTGGAGATTCCATCTGTGGGGAAAAAGAGACATGTGGTCACTGTCAGGAATACTCTTGGGAACACGGAAGGGAGAGCAAGTATCAACTGACATTTACATTCCTGGAGAACCTCAAGCTCAGGACTGCCACCTTCAGTTCACATCCCACACCACATCAGAGGACAAGGATCTCACAGGACTCTCTGCCCTGGTGTGCCCATACCCATGTAACCCTGGGGAGCTCTGTAGTCACAGAGATCACACCCAGAAGTCCTTGTGCAGGAGATATCTGTGCTCCTGCTTGAAAGAGCTTGTGGCAAGTTCCTTCCCCGATGGCAGCTTCTGTAATCATCCCCAGTGAGGATGTCTCTTGGCTATGGCTCAGATGTTAATGCAGTCAACTACTTTGGACCCAATGGCTCACTAGAAGAGCTTCTGCTCAACCGGCAGAACAGGACAAACGAGTAGCAGACTCCCTCCAGCACCCATGAAAACCAACATCCTTCTCCTTCCAGATCTACCCTGTGACCACCTGCAGACACAGGCACTAGGATCATATCTCTCTTCCCTATGCAAGTATCTGCTTCAGAGCCTGATCCAGCCATTGTGCTCTCTCCGCACATAGAAACCAGATCCCACAGCTAGAGCTGGGCTTGGAAAGCCAACAAGCCAACATGCCAACATGCCAAGTGGAAGCCCAGCCAAGCCACCCTGCTGCTGAGAAGCCAAGGTCCTTGGCCGCTCTGCCACGCAAGCAGATTACAGCAGTGTCAGGAGGAGGATAGCTGACAGGCTGATTCTGTGGCTGGCCAAGGCAAAGGCAGGATGGAGACCTTCCCATCCTTCGGGGTTCATCAGCCAAGCCAGCCATGGCCAGTCACCCCCATGCCTTGGCTTGCGAGGACCTGCAGCAGATCTGGGGCTGCAGCTTAGGCCTTCTCTCGTCACCATTTGGAATCTTTAGACATTGGGCTACCTCAGAAGAGAAGCAGACTGAGGAAACTCATCAGATCAGCAGCAAGTGCTGACCTGGGTTCAAGTTTCAAGCAGGTGAAGATTCCTCTAGAGCACCCAGTTCTACTCCCAGATCCCCTAAAACTCTGCTGAGGGAAAACATAACAGACTTGGAGAGCCCAAGTTTGTGGTTACCAAGCGTGGACACGGGCACCAGCCCATGATCCCTTCCAGCCTTGCTGATAACTCCCATCCTGGTCCTGACCAGCTGCCGAATTTGCCTGCTCCCTCTCTTGCTCACACATCTCCATCCTTCAAGCAAGGGAAACGACTCCAGCAGAACATTTCATGTCCAACCTCACCTGCCCCACCCAACAGGGTGCCCACAACCACAGCAAGTGCCTGGAGCATCCCACCAACTCCTGACCCACAGATTCTCTCCACATCCTTGGTGACGCAAATCTCTAGGCAGAGAGGAGGATATCGCATCCTGGCTCTGATAGGGCAAGTGGATTTGCTCTTCCAGCAGAACACAAAGCATTTTCTGTCTGTAGCCCTCTCCTTGTCCTGCATCCATCCTCTCTCTAGACAGCTCATCAGAGCAACATGCAGCCCACCTGGCACTAAAGATGGCCTAGAAGTCTCGAACAATAGTGGTTGGACCCCAGCAGCACAGCTTGTGATCCACAACCACCTCCAATCTCCCACTAACAGTACCAGCTCTCCCCCACAGGAGCCTGTCTCCAGACCACCCACCTCCAAGGCTGCCCCACAGCCAGCGGCTCAACTGCACCCCGTGGGATTAAAGAAGGGTGGTTCTGGCATAAAACCACCCCAGAATGCTGCCCAAGGAGCTTCCAGAAGACTCCCACAGGAAAATCACCCCCCAAAACAGCAACCTCATCAGCAGATCCAGGGCAAGATGCTCCAAGGAAGTGTGAGGCTCCTTTGAAGGGTCTCCTCAATGCCACATTCTGCAAATCACAAGTCAGTCTCTAGCAAAGGAAGAGCCAGGGAGAAACCAGCCAGGGTTGCCTGGCTTGGGTGGGCAGCAGGAACAGCCCAGGGAGTGGCAGGGATCACTCGCCCCCACTGCCCAGGGAGCAGTGGCTACGTGTACGCTTTGGGGACCTGCCGAGACCGTTCAGCTTCCTTCCACTCTGCAACAGAAACCACAGTGCAGCACAGGAGCGTTTAATTACAGTTCCAGCTCTGCTAATTATCGCTCGGTCACATTCGTAATCTGCATTATGCCACGGTGCATAATAAGCAGCTCGCTGAGATCTCTAATAAGCAAGGCGGCTTGATGGGATTTCATATCTCACCCTGCTCTGGAACAAACAGCCTCTTTCAGCTGCCGTGGGGAGACAAGGCGGCTCTCCTGGTCCCTTGCCCAAAGCTCCAGAGCAAAATAAAAAGGCCAGGATGGCTCTTCAGGGGTGAGGGCAGGAACAGAGGTTCCCCACTGGGACACAACCAAAAAACGCTGAACGCCATACTGGAGGAGAAGACATACAGATCAATCCCTGAAATTCACCTCCCTCTCTATGTGTATCTTATCTCCTGTTGCCATGATCTTTTCATGCTCCCACTTTCTGAACAAGGTCAGGAGATACAGGATGGCTGGGAGAGCCCTACATACCACGGGGCAGCTCCTCTGGCTGCTCCTCCCCTTGTGGGGAGAGAGGGAGCGCAGGGCAATGTTGGCCTGGGGGTGGTGGGCAGCACTCACACCCCACAGCAGTGGGTTTCACATCGCCTTCAGGGCTGTGCTAGCTGAGATCCCCGGCTCCAAAAGCAAGCCTTGTACCCCCCCATACCACCTCTGGGCCTTAAATCCCCCTTGCAGAAATAAAATTTATTTCTCTTTCCATGCTGAGTAGGCTCTAAGATTAAATACTGGCTATACTCTCACTGCTGGAGGAACCTGGTGTGTCTGCAGCCACCCCTGTGGGAGTTACATGGGGTGAAGCTTCCGCGTGCCAGCGCTGGCCGTCTGTGTCCGCCCGCCGCTGCCTCCCCTAATGAAAGCTCTTTGTGTTTCTGGCAGAGGCTTTCCCATCACGAGGAACGTGCTTTCACCACCGCTGAGGACAGAAGTGGAACAGAGCCAAGCCTGGGCGGCAACGGCCAGCACAGACTCTGCTCAATGGGGGAAAAGCAAATCCACTCAGAGTCTGGGGTGATGCCAATGGCGCCGTGGAACGCCAGGCTCCGGGGGATAATTAAAACCTACCCCTCATTGTAGCTCCCCCGGAAGGTGGGATGGGGTCCCACACAAAGGGAAGCATGGCAGTGGGTGCTGGCATGGGGAGATGCACACAGAGCAGTTCCTGCCATCTTAGCAGCACTGGCCCCTTAGCATCAGCAGCCCTCAAGGGGACATCACAGCAGCAATTACTAATGCGAGAGTGAGAAGAGGACAAACCAGAAATAAAAACATCCCACTGATTTTAATGCCGCTCCCTGGACCATCCAGACCACCCATTTAATTCCCCACCACTCTCCTTCACAACCTGTTCCCAGTGCTCCTCACAATCTGCTCCCACCCCTCAGACTTGGGATTCATGGCATCTCCCAGCTGTGGGGCTGTTGATGCCAAGGTGTAACAGGAATGCTCTACCTACAAAAGGTGCCTCTGTGTCCTCTCCTGGCCATGCCAAGCACCTGTACTCCAGCTCTGAGATCCAGGAGGAGGCTTGCCTCCATCCATGCAAACACCCTCCCTGGGCAGTAAGTCCCTGCAGAACAGCCAGAGCAGATGGTGGTCAAAAGGATGGCACAATGCAGCATAATTCTGGGATTGGCAGCACATTCCCAACTCAGATTCATTTTTATCTGGGCACTTTGGGGCAGACCTGGCTGAGGAAGCCTGTTCTGGCCACAGGTACCAAAGCCTGGAAGAAGATCATTGCGTAAAGCTCACAGCCCCACCACCAAAACCAGACCTGGTCACAGTTAATGGGAATATTGAGGTGAGACATCCCACCCAGTGACACTGGAGGTACAACCTCCCACCATGCCAGTGATGGGAGACTGATCCAAACAGACAGCCAGATGCTATAAACCACACTGCTGGAGAAATGCAAATACAACCCAGCATGACCTACGACGAGCTGCCTTCTCTCTGCAGAGGAGAGGGGAATAAAATCGCTGCTTGAACACAGACTATCTTATCTCAGTGCTTGCAGCGTTCTGAGATCAAGAGGACGCAGACACCGCAGAAGCACAGTCTTGCATATTACTGTGTCTTCAATAAAGCCAGGACTAGTATCCAAGGCAGACATGCTGGCACCAAGTCACCTGCTCCAACCAGTTACAAGACTATCAGATCTGCTCTTGGAAGGAAAAAAAAGGTGTCTCCAGCAGGAGAGAGGTAGTGAAGAGCAGTGATGAAAGGGGACAGGTGACATAAATGAGAAACATGGGAAAGAAATCCAAGCTGGGACCTCCAGTGCATCGATCCTGCCACATGTTACTGGGTATCTGTTCAGCCATCATCAACCACTGATATCCCACAGATGGGCCACGGGTCTTCTCATTTATTGAATTAAAATGTGAAGCAGCTCAGTTGGTGGGGAAAAAGGGAAAGATCCCACATGGAAGAGCACTGGAGATGCATCTGGATCATGGGAGAGCAGAGATGATTAGAAACATAGATTCTGATCACAGACGGCTGCAAGCATCCTTCACAACGACCAACCCAGCCTCTGGCCCCTTCTTTAGCACTGTCACCAGTCATCCTCACCTCTAGCAGTGCTGCCTGAGCAGGAAAGCTCTGATGATAGCAAGTGACTTCCCACTGTGAACCCAGGTCTCCCATGAAGCCCCACAACCTGCACCCACCCTTCTGTCAACACGGCCAACCATCACAGATGTATGGTTGCTTCTCACATTGCTGCTTCCTGCATCTCCATCCTCCAGCATTGCCTGCCCTGCTGACACCAGCCATGTGTCCTGCAAGTCAGGCTTCTACGTGGAAGAACCACTGTGAGGGCAAGTCTTGCTTTTACTTATTTTCTTTCCACCAAAATAACCAGACAGCTGCACCCAAGGATTCAAGCAATGCTCAACAGCTGCCATTAACAACAGCACTTGCTGACCAGCACATTTAAGCAAGCAAAGGAGAACATAAAAGGTTTCACGAGCGCCTCAGTGCATCAATCTCCCAGAAGGAGGATATAAATCCATGAGACCTTTCACAAACCACTGGCAGCTCCAGCCACTGTTAAGAGCTGTCTGATAACCACCAGCTCCACAAACGCGGCCAAACGACACAGAGGTTGAAACAGTCAAACTAGAGACAGCTCTAAAACCCAAATCTGCAAGGCAGGCAAGAGAAATCATATGAAAAAGCAGGATTTTCATGGCAAGTGGCTTTAACCTGCCTACAGGGTCTGCCTTGTGCTACACAGCACCCTGGCCGGCATCCTGAGAACCAAGCACAGGCCCCACCACCCAAATAGCTTTAGGGATGAAGAACATATTGCAGAGCTTGGCATCTCCATTTCAACATATCAAGAGATCAGTCTGAAAGAGGCTGAAAAAACAGGCTCCTGGAGACAGCAGGAATACAAAAGTTACAAACAAACCTCAGCCAGGATCACCAACCAAGGACTGCAAGCCAAAGCTGACACTTGGTAGGTCAGGGCTGAGCACAAGCTGGCAGAGCAGCTCAGCTCTCTGTTAGGGAATATCACAGCAGCACCTGCCTGCCTCAACCTTTCCTTCAGTTTTTTCACCCATTTTTTCCTCTACCTCAGTCTCACGAATCTAAACCTCCAAAACATGGACACTGTGGCTGCTGGGCCTCCAGCAATTCATGCCAGGACATGGCCACACGTGTACACACACACAACCCCACATACAAACTCGGAGCATTAATAATTCAGTCACTTTTAATTAATGTTTATCCAGGCACAAAGTCCTTACCTTTGAAAAGCTGCAGTACATAGGAGTCAATCAGAGGGGAGACAGCTCGGGATTTACAAACCATTTCAGTACAAAATTGGATTCTTGTAAATGTAGAAGGAAGAAGATGGATCCAAGCCTTGAGGTAAAAATGAGCTGGGCTCAGACCTGTCTCATCTAGGATGGGTTCCTCTGCTTGCTAGGTGCACAGTCCAGGGACCAGCTTTGTCCACATCCATCCCAATATCCAGTGTCCACTTCCAGGTGAGAATGGACAAAGTCACCACAACCACTCTGTCACTGTGGACCCATGGTAGACAACACAACCACGTGCATGGATGTGGTTTTGTTACACCACTAAGAAATCAACTTTTACACTCATAAAGCACAAGAGATGATGTGGTAAAAGGCTCTGGTGTTTTCAGAACAGAGCTGAGAAAGAAGAAATGGAGTGTGGGGTAAAAAATGGGCTTTGTTTGGGGGTGTTTTGATCAACCCAGTTGTGAATGTGCTGTGGAAGGTTCACCTTCCACAACAGCCAAAACTGTGGCATTGGGTTGTGCCTCCAAGGCCTCAAACTGGGCCAAAAGGAAGTGTCACTCACATTCAGAGTCACTGTGCAAGAAAACTGGGGGAATGTGGAGTTAGAGACATACATAAAACAGTCAAGCACCACCCCAAGGTGATCCTTTCAGTGACCTAGAGGGGATCATCTCCAAGATGCCATCTTAATATCCCAGAATGGTTTGGCTTGGAAGGGACCTTAAAGCTTATCTCATTCCATCCCCCTGCCACGGCCAGGGACACCTTTCACTAGTCCATTCATGACAGAAAAGGACACAAGAGACAAACTGAAGGAAGTTCAGAGAAGAGGCACAAAAATAACAAGGCTGAGGAGATTGGTTTGGGAAAGGAGATTAGAAGAGCTAAATATGGATAGCCTGGTTCAGTGACAGCTATGTGGGGACACAGCCGTAATCTATGAACACATGGGGGATGAAAACATCAAAGGAGAGAGAGGAATTACGCAGAGGATGATGCAGAGGAGCAAGGAGGAAATGGGATGAATCAAGAATAGGAATGTTTAAGACAGACATTGGCCCCAGCTTTCTGGCAGGGAAATTGTTCCTAAGTACACCAGTATTTTCCAAGTGAGAAAATCCTTCATCCTTCCATTGCTCTGCCCCTTCCCTCTTTCTTTCCTATAACTCTCCATTAATACCATACAACATACATCACTCTGCACAGCACCCCCTAAGTGCTGCTGACACCCCAGATCCACCCTGTGCCAGGCTCTGAATCACCAACAAGTCATATTTAAGGTTTTCCCAAGACATGGCAGCAGACCTCCTCCTTGTAGAGAGCCAACATCCACCAGTTTTGGAACTGCTCAAGTTCAGATTAAATTTGCCAGTTTTTGACAGGGTTTTACTTAAATTTTGGCAGAGTTACCTTTTCTTGATGTTCTTCCACCCTGCAACCATTGATAACAACATCTCTGATGAAAGAGCAGCTTCAGGTCTATGGGCCACCTCAATGGCTGGACCAGGAGGTTCACAGCCATGGAGATATGAAAAAAAATCCTTCTCTTATCCCATCCCTCTCCCAACAAATGGCAATGGCAAGATGGACAGTTTTCTAAGCAGTTCTCCTGCACCAAGAAGCTGTCTGCCCACGGCTACAAACACCATTTGGTCCTGTGGATCACGGACGAGAAGCCAAGCCATGTGCTCAGGGCTCATGCCTGCAAAATTTGTTTGGGGAAGGAGTGGGAGGGAAGGAGACAACACTCAGAAAAGCAGGGTGCACCTCCTGAGGCACCCACACAGCTCCTGGAAGAGGTCTAGCACTGGGAGGGCACCAGAGGACCACAGCTGTGACACTTGCTTTGGTGGCACCATCACAGATGAAGCGTCATGTCCAGATCATGGGGTGCACATAGCAATGGACTGGGGGAAAAAGAGGCAAATCCATTCAATGGATGCTTCTCCCAGCGACTTTCCATCACATCCCACATGCACCATGAACACCAGAGCGTTTTCAGACGTGGGTTGTAGCCAGGTATTGGCAGCTCCTGGAGAGGCTCGATTCCAGGGCAAGACACATATATTTCAGATGCAACAAGCAGCAAAGTCTAGGAGGAGTTTCATATCTATTTATCCCTCAGGCAAAAGGAGACATCTTCCTTCCATCTATTTAATATTAAAAACCTGCTTTGGTATGATGTTCACGTCCCAGCCCCCGCAGGCTGCACGTTTAGGAAGCCGCCCACTTGGCTCTCATCTCCTCTTCTTTGTAGGTTTTGCTCTAGTCACCAGGAGAGATCCTGGTGCTTTCCAGACACAAAGCCAGCTCTGTTCCACAGCCTGATGGGGAGGTTACAGGAGAAGAGAGAGCAAGAAATGAGCCCAATCACATGATACATGAGGATGTGGGTGAGGAAGACAGTGTCACCACATGTGTCTCATACCAGCGGCCACAGAGAGGGAACTCGTGTCTGGAATGTGCCTCTGTCTCCCAGCACACAAGACAGAAACCTCACACTAACATGGGAATGACAAGTGTGCTGCATCCCATGACTGCATCACCCCCCACTCCCCAAACACCAGTTTTCCAGCAAATTCTTTCAATCATGCTATTTTTAAAACAGCACAAGTCAATATTCCTATTCCTGGCAATAAATGCTGGGCTCACCCCAATCGTTCAAGCAACAGTTTGCACCCATGTCCATCAGCTCCCATCAGGAACATGCAGGAATCAGTGCCTGCAGGACACAGCAATTTCCATAGGAAGTTTTTCAAGCCAGTTCCTGAGGTTTTATTAATTACTGAAATCAAGATACTGCCTCACTGTCCCTGAGCAGAACAGTGCCCAGGCACCGCACAATACGTGCTCACATTGCCATGAAATCTCCACATGAGTTGCAAGAGGAGGAGGAACGAGCTTTCCACATGAACTCACAGGCTCTTATCACCTCCCCTCACTCTGGACTTTAATTTCAGCCTCAGGGATGAAAAGCAGTTTTCCTGTCTTTGGCTCAAATGCCTCTTGGTGCCTCTGCTCTGATCACAGAATCACAGACTGGTTTGGGTTGGAAGGGATCTTAAAGCTCATCTAGATCCAAGCCCCCACTGTGGGCAGGGACATTTGCCAGGAGGACGCAGAGCTGATGCTCCTGTGGGAGCCAATGCCTGGCTGCTGGACACAGCTGGGCTGTGATGCCTGAAGGTCTCACCTGGCAGGTTTTGTGCTGACGACCAGCAGCCGCCAGCGGTCGAGCAGCAAGGCTGGGGAGGATCAATGGCTCCCTGCAGGGAAGCTGAGCAAGCGGGGAGAAAAGGAGCTGAGCCAGAGCCAAGCCAGACCGTAAATCATCACCTGCAGGCCACCTACAACCAGGGAGCGGTGGAGTCACACTGGGGCTTTCAGCACATCTCAGGGAGCAGAGGGAGCTTCGTGATTCGCATCACAGGACTGCGCCGCCCGCAGCCATGCTCCTCCTTGAGAGCACTCCATGTAAAAATAGAAAAATAGCTTCAAGTAGCTGCTTCATCAGCTCCTTCGGACCATACCAAGGGGAAGAGCTTGCATCTGAAATTCAAATCAGCCTCCACCGAACAGGGATGGATGCTGACACCACCCATGGCTGAAGCTTTCTGCTAGTCCAATTAAGCTCCAGGAAGGTTTTTAGCCTCTAACCTTGAATTTCTCAAGCTACACGCAGGGATATCCACGGGTCACCGAATTCCAGTTAACAAGAATTGTTCCCCTTTGCCAAGAAACAACGCAAAATGAGAGAGAAAACAGTCACCACCGAAAAAACACCATCTGATGCCAGCAGTTGCTATGCCTCCTTCCACCCAGCAGCACCTCAGACAGAACACAGATATGTAAAAATGAGATGCCAGGGGCTGGTGGGCGCACAGATCAGGGAGTAGCAGGGCCAAGCTTATATTCAATCAACACTGGATTTTTAGCTGGCATCCCTAAAAAAAGGCAAAGATACTGATGGAGTTAGACCCATCATAAGCAAGCCAAGATCTTCATAAATTTCATTTCTTGCCCTGCCAAAATTTCTTTGATTCTTCAAATTACCAGCCAGCTACGGCAGAGAAATCCTTATGGTATGAGGATGAGTGGAATAATAACAAATAAGGGAGTTTTAGCCCCAAGGATGCCATGCTTGAGTACTGGGGTTTGCTGGCCACTGCAGACCCGAACCTGGCCACACATCATTAAAATTCAGCTGTTCCCTGGGGGCCAGAGGGACCACGGTGCTCTCAGCTCAAACAGGCACCCCATGGAGGATAACACAAGTCCTAGACATAAATCAGAGCCTAGAGGGTTTTTATGCCCAGCAAGAGGGGCATAAATAGAGGGCAGGAATGGGGAGTGCCAATGCTGCACCCTAGGCATCCCAGCTGGCCTGGAAAGCAGCAGTGAGCTCAGCAATGGATTAGCCTACAGTGGTCATTAAGCACGCCCATGCCTGCATGCGGAGGGTCCTAGCTGCAGAGAGCTCTTCCAAGGCAACAAGGAGCCAGCACTGGGCTCAACGACCTGCTGGCTGTATGTTTCCATCTCCTCCACCTCCCCTCCTGCCTTGGTGAGAGGTGGGCAGGGATCAGGGAGCTCCACATCTCCTCTCCTGGGCTTTCCATGCCCAACAGTTGGCTTTGAGTGATGATAAAAGAGTCATTTTGACCAAGAAATGCTGAGGTTTTGGGGTTACATCCACAAAAAGGATGTCCTTAGCATAGGGGAAGCCACCACACCACAGCTCCACATTTTCAGGCTCTTTGGGAAGACGGTCCCCCACAGTGTTTCTTAGCTTTTAATTCTTAGTTAGTGATACATCTCTTTTTTTGTAGTCCAGGATCTTGGAGAGTTAAAAGAAAAAAAAGAACGACAAAAATACAAACTCAAGGCAAGTAGGACAAACAGGATAACAGAGTCTTTCCTAAAAATGCCACTAGATCAGTGTCATGATCTAATGAAACTCTGTAAGACCTCATTGCCAGTGGGACAGTCTTCCAGAGCCTACTTTGAAAGTTCCAGGACCCTCACAGTGGCTGTCCAACAGTTTTTGATACATCTACTCCAGCCTGAAGCAGCAAAAATCTATTTCTGTCTGTAATAAACCCATCTGACCTTTAATCACACTGTGTCTCCTGAAAACACAGAGGTAGCATGTCCATACACATTCTCTACTCTTGCTCATACCTGAGGGAAAGGAGCAACAGCTTTTTATTGATAATAATCACACAAGATGTTGTTTGGACAGAGGGAGAAGGTTCCCACCATGCCAGCCAGCAGCTCCAAAAGGACATGCTAATGAGCTGCTGGTCTGCAAGTTGGGGCTAGGAAAGCAGGCACTGTCCAGGGAGAACCAGGGCTTTCTGCAGCTCTACAACATCTGGGAGAAGGCAGGAAAGTGCATATGAAGGCAAGATGTAGATGGATGGATGGATGGATGGATGGATGGATATTTGTGTAACACCAGTGCTCAGAGTGGCGTGGGCAGCAAAACCTTGCTCACCCTTCCCATCATTTGGGATCTCTGCCAACATCTGACCTGATGCTGGCTTTTACCAAGCCAAAGCAGGTGACTGGTGCCTGTCTGAGCACCACACAGGTCTTCTCTACAGCAGAGACCATGGCAATGTCCCATAAACATCACGTAGCTCATATAGGGACAGCCAAAGAGCTTCTCCAAGAGGCTGCTGGAAAAGGAGAATGGCACAGCAGATACGGCAGATCCCAGACATGCTTCTTGGCCATGGAGACTAGAAAGCAAACACTGGCATTTGAAGGGCAGTGCCTCAGAGAAGGAAGCTGATGGCTGCAGGGATGAAAGCCTGAGAAAAGCTGCATGGGCACCAGGAAAAGACCTGGGGCTGGGAGGGGCTCAACAGGCTTAAAGAGTTAAAACTTGGTAAAAAGCCTGGAAATCACTTCCTTCACATGGAGGAACATCCAGGAAGAAGGGGACCTGAAGAACATTCCTGGATACGGTAACAATAGCTAGGCAAATAAGTAACAAGCATGGGAAAAGCCAAGGGTCAGTGCTGGTGGAGAAGTACCGACATCCCAGAGGAGCAAGTGAAGAGACAGAGCTGGCTGGCACACAGCAGGAGTCATGCCGGGGACACTGCCTTGGGCAGTGCTATGCAGGCAGGGAGAGATGTGGGAGGCAGCTTGGCAGAAGGAGAAAGCCTTTCTCCATCACATCAGCAACTTCCCTTCCCACCCAGAGTGGAGCAAGTGCCCTCTCTGCCCTCTGTGCTGGCAGCCTCCACAGCTGCCATCCTCAGAGATTGCTGAGCTGGGGTCCTTGTTTCTTTAGCTGAGCATCCCCCATGATCCATGACTGCTCCTCCTTTGAAAGCCCAGAGACCATAATTATCGCTCAGCTGGCTTTAGCTGCTGCACAAATGACCCCCAGCCCAGCAAGATGTCCTGCCCATCAGTCACTGCCACCTCAGCTTGGCAGCTATCACCGCTCCACATCAGCTGCAGGAAGCCAGATGGTCCCTGCTGCAGGTCCCTGTTTCCATTCTCGAGAGTGCCAGGAGTCAGCTAGCTACCTCCTCAGGCCAGGAGAGATGGTCCTGTGACAGCCCTGGCTCAGCCACTTCCCCTCTCTGGGGACCACCGCTATGGGCATGAGCCAGCCAACGTGGAGACGTGCCCTTTCCTGAGCCAGCAGCTCCCACCTCCTCGTATGCAGGCAGAGGAACACCTTGGAGAAGAGAGGCAAGCGCCGCGGCTGCAGACATCTTGTTTTAATTGCATCAGCAAACCCTAAGCAATTAATGGCAGGGAGGAAGAACAGGAGGAACAGGGCACTGTGAGAGAAAAAGGGGTGCAGCAAGCAAAGGGAACCATTTACTCCTTCCCTAAGGAGAGGGGCACTATTTTACAGCTGCAGCTATTGTGGCCTCACTGGCTGCATCCAACTCCTGCAGCATCTCTTGCCCTGTATCCAGATCACTACCATGCCTTGTTTTGTGCTTTAAGACCTAAAGTCCCTTAACCAGTTATCTCAGCCCCAAACAGAGATCTCCAACCCCTCCATACCCACAAACCCCTCCACATGCTTCCCAAGAGCCACAGGCCAGGCAAGTGCCCACGCCAAGGGCAAACAGGGACTGGAGACACAGCCTCCCACCACCATCCTGGAGCTCTGGTCTGCAATGGCACTGTCACTCCCATCCAAAGCAGAGCCCAGTCCTCATGATTAGCCTGTTCCAAAAACCGCAGCACGAGTGAGACACTCGCTCCTGGGAGATGTCATCCTGCAAAGCCTCCATGGCTTGATCCCGGAGATTGCAGCTCCTCAAACACAACCTGGAAAAGTGGAGGTGCTGGGATGCCAGGAAAGCATTGTTGACAAAAAGCAGCAAACCAAGCGCCAGGATCCTTGACCACCTTTGCTGCTGCATCTTTAGCCCCATGAAGCAGAGCTTAAGTAAAAGCCTGAACACAGGAGCACCAAAAGCTGGATAAAAAGCCTTCCAGGAAGAGGAAATCAAGGAGATGCTGGCCTGATCCCCAACTGGAAAATTCAGCTCTGAAAGGAAGGCAGATAAATGAAGAAAGCATCCATGGGAATAGTCCCATCCATGGGAATAGTCCACTGGTGGTTTGCAGCAGTCTCACCTAACCTTGCCCTTTATCCTGCTGGCAACCCAGCCCGCTCCAGGATGGTAAAGCCAGGCAGAGGCAGCCTTCCCTGTCAGCTCCCTCTCCTCCTGCTGTGGCAGGAATGCACTATGGCAATTTTTTGCTCTGTTTAGCGAGTGCCAGGACTGCCAGTGTTCAAAAGGCTCAGGGCCTGGCTGTGCTCCCTCCAAGCACGTGCTGGGCACTTCACCCACAATGGAAAATAGCTTCGGATCATTAACAAACGTGTGTCGAGATTAGGGGATTCATCCCCCCTCATACCTACAATCTCAAGCACCCCAAAACTCCGTACCAGTAATCCCAAGCATGGGTCCAACAAAGCCCTTGGCCAGATCCCAAGTCCTCCTCCTGTTCCTGAGTAAACCTCAAAAATTCAAGGAGCTGGACTAGTGATTTCAGGTGTGCTTAGAGGAGAGGCATGAGGCACTCCAGGCCAGAAAGCTGCTGGCTGAAGCAGGGCGCTGGCAGCAGCAACTTCTCTCTGAGGATACCTCCAGGAATCGGCCGTTTGGCACCCCCAAAGGGTGATTTCACTGCTTCTAGAAAAAGGCTCAGCAGCACAGACCCCGTTCCCAGCATGTGACTGCTCCCAGGAACAGTTCAGGGATGAGCACAGTGGAGCAGTGAAGACCTGGTAAGTTTAAGCCCCATGAAGTAGAAACCTGATGCACCCCATGACTGAGCACCAGCACTCAAAACCCACCCTTTATCACCAATCCTTGGCTTTTAAAGACTCAGGCCATTATCAGTAGGACTGGGCACGAGTCCTTGTGTCCATAACGAGCCATGCTCCCCAGCACAAGGAACACAGCTAGAAGGGCAAGACAGCAGTTTATCCAAGTTATTTTCTCTGTCTGAGGAACGACATTAAAGGGGGCGAGGGGACTGGACAGAAGCCTGCCCCACACAGACATTGATCGCATGCTCACTCAGCGGCAAGGAGCCATCCAGAGCCTCGCTGCGGATATTGAATTTGCCAAGAAACTGAAGAGAGACACGAGGCACAGGCAGCACAGGCAGTGATTTATGGAGCTGACGTGCCTTCCCAGGTCACACATCGATAGGAGCCTCACCTCCTCTGTGGGCCAGCAGCCAGGCTGATTATCTGTCATATGCTGCAGGATGCAGTGCCAGCAGCCGAGCGCAGATCACCCAGCTTGTTTGCAAAAAAAAATAACAATAACAATAAATAAAACCCTGTAGATCCAGGTGACCGCCCTTTGCTCAAGCCCGTGCTTGCCAGTGGTAGGTGATCAAGCACACCAGCCTGCAAGAAAGCACGTAATGCCTAGAGGCTGATCCTCCCCAGAGCTCCTGGAAAGCACAGTGGCAGCCGGCAGCAGGAGCAGCACTCATGGGAGCAGCTCTGCAGCTGCCTGGCATCTGCCCGTGGGTGTTCTCCCACCTTGACTCACCCCAAATTCGGCCCTAGGGTTTTTGCAGTGTTACAGGCATCGGGATAGAGCTGGTTGGTCCACGAATCCTGACACTGGTGCAGAGCTAAGAAAGCAGGAAAACAGCCTGTGCAAAGAGGGTCCTCACAGGGCTGCACACATAAGCCACATGCCTTTTACAATTAGACCCTGCTGACAAATGCACTTTTTTTGAAAAAAATCAATTTTAAGAAATCAATTTTTCAGAAATTTAGATTTAATACGGTATTTCCTCCAAATCCCTTTTCCTCTGGCAGACCTGAGGGATAAGCCGAGAACCACCTGCATTCGAGTCACTGAGCTGAGGCACAGCAGCCTGAAGGACACAAGGTTCTGGAGCTGCCGGCTGCCAACACTGTATTAACCCTTTTTTCCCCTTCCTTCTGTTTGAGTGAGTAATCCCCAGATGCAGCCACTCAGCAGCAAGATGCCATTCAATATTCCTTGGGGAGTCTCAGAGCCTTTCCTCCCTCTGGGACCAACAGTGGAAAAAGGTTTGTGGTTCTTGTATGACACTCCTGTAATGAGAATCCCATAAATTCCGAAGTGAATTTCATCAGGAATTTTAAGGGAGAAACCAAATTTCATAGGAAAGAAACTCAAGATATGGGCTGAGACTTTGAGAAACCAATTTTTTGTTCTCTTGGATTCTGCCAAATGCCTCAGAGAATGTCCACTTTCAAAGGAATGGATATTCAGAGATCCTCCAAAAGAAGATGTACAACACCTGAAGCTCATAATCTAGTCACCAGTGAAAATACAGTGCAAAACAGCAACCCAACCTTGTGTTTTTACAGGAATAAACAAACTTGAAAGAGCCAAACAGTCATGGTTGAGAGCAAAACAGCAAAGATGTGAGAGTTTGGGTGCAGACAGGTGAGCATGACCACAGAAAGGCTTTACTCTCTTTTTTTTTGCCCATTTTGGCCCCATCAGCTGCATGTCGAGCACACATAGACAAGAAACAGGCCAACACACTGTGTCCCACAGGACAGGTGGCTCCTCAGAGAGGTGAGACTTCATCCACATGGAATCTAAGGAACATACTCTCACCTGTGACTTCAAATCACCTGACACACCTAGAACCCCTCATTAGGTAATGCAGAATCTGTATGTTTTTACACCTCAGATGTATCACAGAAGGCCACACATATGCATGAGTCATCCACTGCTCCACAGCCATGGAGGGAGGCCTACAGTGCCAGCCAAAACTGGGAGCAGGAAGGACCAGGAGGTGATAATCTGGGAATAAACATGAAACCTTGGGGTTGTGAACCAGGCTCTGTCCCAGCCGAGCTTGCGTGCTAGAATTTTAAGAAGGGAGTTGTTTGCTGACAGCTTAAAGGATTTATGGGAAGGATTAACCATGGCTTTGCTGATGAGGGAATTGGTGGCAAACTCGGAGCAATCCCATGAGCATGGGGAGAAGCTAGAAGAGGACAGGGAAAGGGCAGATGAACCTATGACAGCAAAAACAACAGGGAGTTTGTTTAGCACAGTGAACTCGACCAGGAGCAGCTCTTCCCAGCATTAACAACCTTGGTTTGGTGCCCACCAAACATGGGACAGCCAGCTCTGGAGTCCTGCCTTTACAGTGCTGGATCACTGGGGTAACCAGAGGTGTCCAGAAGCCACACAAGGGAGAACATCGCAGACTTCAGCCACGAGGAAAGGCACCCAAAAAGAAGAGAGTGCAGAAGGCCTGGAGGGGAAGGACGTGGTGGTAGGAGTCCTGCTCTGTAGGGGAAGGACGTGGTGGTAGGAGTCCTGCTCTGGAGGTGGGGGAGGAGGGAAATGCTGCTGTGAGCATCAGACAGCAAGGAACTGCAGCACCAGTGCAGATCCGCAGCACTGGTTGCTTCAGGAAAGCTTAGTGTTGTTGCTTAAGAACTCCATGAAGTGTCTACAACTGAATCAAGCTTATATCCAGGTGAATAACACAGATAAAAGGCAGGAGGCTACAGATCTGCTGCGGACTGGCAGAGGAACACGAACCTGGAGGGGTTTGCTCCAGCAACCACGGGATGCTGGTTACCAGGAACACACATAGACAGATCAATGGACTTGTCTGGCAAGCTGGAGCCCAGCAACAAGGGCATGTTCCAGCTGGGAACAGCTAATCCACCCTCTCAACCCAGTGCAGCTGCTCAGCAAACAAGCACGGTCCCCTTAAGAGAGAGCACAATCAGCCCAGATTTAGCTGGAAGAGGGTGGGGATATCGCCGAGCTCCCAGCCATGGTCTGAACCTTATCAGCTGCTTTAATACCTATCAGTGTTGATACAGATTAAAGGATTAGTCAGGATTACTTAAAGCAACCCCCCCTCGCCCCAGGCAGTGAGGATGGGCATGGGTTCGGTGCAATTCCAGTCTTCCCCTGTGACCACAGCCCTTGGCTGCACTCTTGAAGAGAACCCTGAGAAATGCCTGATGAGAAGGTCTCCATGAGCAATGGCAGCCACAGAACAGACACAAGGGAGTGAGACTGGGCCTCCTGGGAAGAAAACAAAGACTCACCAGCCAGAATCCAAGTGGGAATCTGGTTTGTTGTCCCTACAGTTGCCTACCAACACAGCAAGCCTTTATGGACCAGCACCACCACTACAAGTAACCATCCCACCACAATCCACCCATGGCTGTTTATTCCTGCTATGGTCCAAAGCCCTCTTTTCCCAATACAGGCATTTGTGGACTGTCAGGAAACTGCCTGGTTAAAACCTGCTTTTGATGTCGCTCAGCACAGCTTTTAATTGGATCATGTCCCTGACCCAATTCCCCACATGGTTGCACAAACCCTTGATCTTCGATGTGGGAAGGGGTGGTCAGGAGCAGGAAGAGGAGCAGCAAAGCTCCGATGACTGCACAAGGAGGCAGGAAGGTTCCTGTACCCATGTTTAGGCTGAATACAAACTTGTGAGGAAGCTCTCCTCTGAGATCTCTTATCTTCCAAGAGATCATCACCAAATACCAGCTGTGTCCAGAGAGCCAGGACCTGAAACCTGGCTGGACTGAAAGTGGTTCAGGACAATGACAAGATGAGAGATCCCACAGTAGAACAGTCTCGCAGTTCTGCCTCCCATCACCATGTATTCTGCTCCCTCCTCCAGGCAGGAGCCATTAAGCAGAGGACCATGGCTGTTGTCATCTCCTGGACAGCAGGACCTCACATCCCAGGCTGTCATCCAGGAGAGATAGACTCTTAAAGGACAGAGGTGGAAGAAAATACGTTTTGCCTGAGTGAAGAGTGCCCAAAGAAGCTGTGTCTGCCCCATCCAAGGTCAGGCTGGATAGGGCTTGGAGCAATCTGGTCTAGTGGAAGGTGTCCCAGCCCATGGCACAGGGTGGAATGAGGTGAGTTTAAAAGACCCTTCTAACCCAAACTCGCCTCTGAGTCTATGAAACACTACGATGGAACCAAACCTGGCTCTAGATTTCTTGCTTCTTGCAGCAGGACAACAAAAGGGAACAGCAGAGGCACTGAAGCTGTCAGCAACAAGAAGGCAATGTTGGAGCAAAGACTTGCAGAGAAGGACATCACTGATCTGAAACAATCACCTGCCAGAAACAAACTCAGCTTACAGAACCACAAAAAAGTCTGGGTTGGAAGGGATCCTAAAGCTCATCCAGTTTCAAACCCCTGCCATGGGCAGGGACACCTTCCAACTTCTCCAGGTAGTGCACTCACATCCACATGCCAAAATCCCACATCCTGCAGTGACTCAGGGATGAAACTTTGGAACAAGCTGAAAGCCCAAGGCAGTCCCTCACTCCATCCCCACTCCCCCAAAACCATCTTCTCTGCAGGGTGAAGCCCAGACAGCCGCTTCAGCCATTAGTTCCTTCCCACCACAATACAGGAGGCTACATATGGCTCAGGAAGGAATGCAGAGCCCTGGCCGCAAAAAATACACCCAGATTAAAGACTCCTTTCCCCTGTGCAGAGAAGATCTGAGTAAGAGAGAAGACCAAAACCTTCACCAAATTGGTCACACTTCTCTCAAAAGCACACACAGTACAATCACCTCACCATAAGAAACAAGGTGAAGACCTGCAGTGTTGGACATTCAAATGATATTTAAAACATCTAACTATGATGAGATGTTAGTTTTGGTCCCATAAAAGCAAGCAGGATACCATAAAAGCAAGTTGGTGTGGTCCCACTGGAAACACGCCAGCGGAAGAAGCTGCACTGGGCATTCGCGGGCCAACAGCAGTAAATCTGACACGGGAAGAGCGTGCCAGCCCAATGACAGGACAGGGTGAATAAAACCCTACAAATTCTTGGCCCAGATGGAAGAGTGGCTACTTTCAGCCTCACTGGGTCACAAGCCAGCTGGAGCCCTACAATGAGTCTCCAGAGTCAGGCCTCCCATCCTGCACCATGACCCTAGGCAGGAGCCAGAACGGCTCCCAGCCAGCATGGATGCATTCAGCCATCCTGGGAATTTGAGGATTTCTGCAGGCAGAGACACCAAGGTGGTTTTTGATGATGCTTTCTGATGGTGCTTTCCAGTGTTTCTGTTTCTAGAACCAAGAGAAACCCATGAGTAGGAACACTGTCCCACCAACACAATCTCCTCCAAGTTAATATCATAACTGTTTATGGAGTCAAGCCCACCAAGAGCTGGACTTGCTGATCCTTGTGGGTGCCTTCCGACTCAGGATATTCAATGGGTCATGACTTCATTCCCCTGCTCACAGGCCATGGTGTGATTCCCAGGTGGGATACACAAGGCACTAGCCAAGAACCTCAGATTAAGTCCTCCTATGAGCATGCTTTGAATAGCACCTTGTTAACTGTGAATTAACTGAACTGAGCCAGAGCAGCCAATCCCAGGTCCTTTGGGAGAGGAACAGGGCAACATACAGCCCACAGAAGGACGTTAAGCTTCTTTCAGCAGCTCTAACTCTGCCCCTTAGGAAGCAGATGGCATCCAAACCATATTTTGCTCCAGGGCCATGCAAGTTTGGAGAACACATGTCACTTCTACCTACACATCTCATCAAGGAAGAAGTTCAGCTTCCTGTCACTGCACAAGTTGTCAAACAAAGTCACAGCACACAGACACATGATTTTTAGTGAAAACACTGGTAGAAGAGGAATGACAAAGGGGGCAGCATTAAGGCAGCTGTGCACTGCTGAGCTCAGCACCTCCCAGGTGCTGAGAGCCAAACTACTCCAATGTGGCACCAACCTACTTCAGATGGATCTTAAAAAAAAAAACCTCACGGATTATCTGTATCACACTGCCACCATTGCAGCCTCAACACCTAAAATTACACCAGCTATCACCCTCATTACATCAGCTTGTCACAGGAGATGACAACCCAACCATGAGCAATCCATTGTGGCTTGTGAGGAAGATGGATGTGTGCATCAGCAGTGTTCCCATCAATCCAACCGCACTGCATGCAGATCTCTCCTCTCAGGGATTCAGTCACCTCAGCCACAAACTCCCCAAACTGCCTTGACTGCTATTAGATCACCTCAGGCAGCACGTGACAAATTCAAACACTCTTGTGGAAAATTTATAGTCCTCCAACCCCCTAGCACGAACAACCATCTGGAGCATCCAGGGCTTCCTAGGATGGTTCTTTGTGCTCACCCACAAATTGTTTTACAAGACAAAGTCCTGAGAGCGGTACTTAGTCTCAAGCAAAGATTATTTTTGGCAGCTTTATCAGAACAGTTCTCACTTCCTTAATCTCTCCTTGGATGAAAGCATGTTTAGGAAAACAGTCCAGATGTTGGAATATCAATAAAACAAAAAGCTGTAGTACAATTCAGTCTTGAAGAGCCCTTTACAAATAAACACTACTTTGGGGAGGTTTTCTGCTCCGCAATGCCAGGCCCACACTCCTAAACCAGAACTACATGCTCCCCTCCCCAGGAATCAGAAAACAAAAGCTGGTTTGGGTTACCCAGCTGCAGGACACACATGCAAGAACTGCTCTTGCAACTCTCCTGCCCCTAAATGGTCAAGCCACTCATATCACTCTATGGATTTTTAAACAAATATTCCAAAATAACAATTTACAAAAGGAGTTACAGCCGAGCCAAGAAACTTGGGCTAAGAAGAAGTTATGGGAAAATCACATTCAGCTCTAAGTGAGGATCTGGAGAGCTGATGAAATCTCCTATCACAGCAAGAGGTTTGTCCACTCCTCACACATCTTAGTTTGAAACCGGACATCATCCACAAGGGCTTTGAACCTCCTGGCAGCATTTCTAACTCCTATCAGCACTCACCAGCAACAACTCAGCAACACTGAATCACAGACCAGTTTGGGTTGGAAAGGATCTTCAAACTCATCTCATTCCAATCTCCTGCCATGGGCTGGGACACCTTCCACTAGACCAGGTTGCTCCAAGCCCCATCCAACCTGGCCTGGAACAACTCCAGGGATGATGCAGCCACATCTTCTCTGGGCAACCTGTGCCAGGGCCTCATCATCCTCACAGGAAACAATTTCTTCCCAACATCCCATCTAACCCTGTCCTCTGGCAGGGGGAAGCCATTCCCCCTTGTCCTCGCACTCTAGGCCCTTGTCCCAACTCCCTCTCCAGCTCTCCTGGAGCCCCTTTAGGCAATGACAGGGGTTCTGAGGTCTCCCTGGAGCCTTCTCCAGGCTGAACACACCCAGTTCTCCCAGCCTGGCTCCAGAGCAGAGGAGCTCCAGCTCTCAGAGCATCTCCATGGCATTCTGTGGACTTGCTCCAGCAGCTTCTGACGTTGGACCCCCAGACTGGAGGCAGCTCTGCAGGTGGGGTATCACCTCAGCAGGGCAGAGCCCCCTCCTTCCACTTGCCAGATTCGCTCCTCTGGATGCAGCCCAGATTGGCTTTCTGGGCTACAAGCAGACATTGCCAGGTCACATCCAATTTGTCACCCACTAGTATCACCAGACCCTTCCCCTGGTGAGCACAGGGCTGTGCTCAATCTAGTCTCCATCCAGCCTGTGTTTGTGCTAGGGATGGCCCCAGCCCAGCAGCAGGACCTTGTACTTGGCCTTGCTGAACTTCATGAGGTTCACAAAGACCCACCTCTCCAGCTGCCAAGATCAACCTCTTGCAGAAATCCAACGATACCATAAGACTGTCTGGAACTCCAAGGCCCCTATTAGTAAAAAATTATGCCATCTCATCCTCCTGAACCATGCTGGCCATCTCCAGCAGGTCTGGGATGACTTTCATCATCTACTCCCAGAGGACTCAGCCTCATTTCCAGCTGACATGTCTCCAGTATACTGAAGAAGGCTTATTTTCCCCCTCCCCTTCCAGCCAGGGAGGGCAGGAATACTAATGGCATCCCATTAAACGAGCCAGAAGAAACCAAACCGACCTGAGCCAAGGCCCTGTCTTTGCCCTTCCCATTCATTGGCAATCTCAGCGTGAAGTGCAGTTGTCAGAAGACTTCTTGGGTATCCTTAAGTTCTTCTGCCAAGTTCTGATTAAAATCCTCCTAAGTGGTTTTCTCTTTATTCCATTTCCTAGAACTGAGAAGCAAAGCAGACCTGAGAGCAGCCCTGAGTGCTGGAGCTAACAGCCCCCAACACACCCAGGCCATCTGAGTCTCCCACACCAGCCCATTAGGATCAATGGGAAACTGAAAGCAATGCTCCTTCCATCTCCCATATCAGACTATCAGCTCCCAGAGGAGACTGGGTTTTAATGGCCTCACTCACTGGCAGGAGGCTGGGATTGCTCAGTCGACAGGGGCTGCAGAGGCACCTCACTGTCATGTCTGAAACAGGTCAACCAGGGAGGAATATTCCCAAAGGCTTTTGGGTAACACACAACAGTGGAGCAGTGGGTAAGGAGTAAAGCACTGCACTGCAACACATTTCCATACCCAAAACCATCCAATTTACTCCAGTCTCTCACCCCTACTCAATATGCACTGGTTCATGATGGTGGCTTCAAAAGAGAAGGCAACCTCTCATCACAGGCTCCTTGTGCTACCAGCTTGTGATCTGCACCAAACTGGATCCCCTCTTTGCCCAGAAAAATCTGACTGCTTTGGTGGCCTGGAGGATGAAACCATTGGTTTCTTGCCCAGAAACAACAGGCACCTGTAAGTCTAGTCACTCCTGTTCCTGTGGCCAAAGGCTGGAGGCCATTGGGACACCACAAAGATGGCTCCAGTCTTCCCAGCCAAGAGTACCTGAGGAGAGCCCCTTCCCTGAGGGAAGGCAGATGCATTTGGTCCCAGGGCTTAAGCACACTGAGAGCACTGTACAGGGGTGGTGCAAGGGAACCCCAAAACAGCCTCTGTTCATACAAGAAAAACCAGAACCAGATGTGCTGCTGCCCTCTCTGCTGTGTCTTCCTCCTTTGCAGGACCCCACACAGGGAGCTGCTCCTGGCAGAGCCAAGGCATTACTGATGAGTACATAGCCTGGAAATCCCAACACTTCCATTTTTTAATGCCATGAACCTCCTCATGGTCCCTGGGGGAACAGGAAGACATTGACCCTACTGAGACCATGTGGACAGGACACACGCTGGTCCAAGCAACTGCTGAGGGATCTATCACAGGGAACACCAAGGGCTCCTGTTTTCTTGGTCTGGAGGAAGCAGCAGGGGGGAAGCACAGGCTGTGAGCCCCTGTAAAACAGGGCCTTTTCCTGGGTTGTGGCTCCTCCACAAACCCAGGCAGTGATATGGCAAAGCCATGGTACATTTGGTCACGGCTTCACATGCAACCTTGGCTTTTTGGATGCAAGATCCAGACTCAGCCCGAGAGCTGAACCACCTGCTCTCCCCACTACCAAGGGGCTTTGACTCTCCCCCCAGGTCAGGGCAGCTCTGCTCATGGCCATAAGGGTTTGACCATAAGGCTGGTTTCCTTCAAAGGCCCATTCACCACTCAGCCCGAGAGCTCTGTCACCCTACCCACAAAGCAGAACATTAATAGCCAGCCTACGAGACGATAAAACACTAATGCCCAAAGAGTTCCTGCACCTTGAAATGTTAATGTTGAGCAAAGAAAGAAACCTTCCTGTCAGCAAACCAGGTCCATGATACATAGATACAGTCACCTTCCTCCCCTCCAAGCCACAGAACAGCAAACAGACCCAGACACCCTGAAACCTCACTCTGTGTGCAAGGCACCCCATAGATCCACTGGTCTTGCCCGGGCAGGAGGCTTTGCCAGCACGGGACAGCTCTGCTTGATGACTTCGTCACCACCTAAAAGAGCTGCCTGGTGCACAGCCATCCTCCCCTTTCAGCGTTGGGAAGCCATTTCCCCTGGCCCCTGAGCACACAGAGCCCAGTGCTCTCCTGTTCTTCCACACCTCTCAGCCATTTCATTCCCAGGACTTGGCTCCAGCTTTCATAGATTCATAAAGGCTGAAGAAGACCTCCAGTGGCTTAACCTCTAGTCCACTTAAGCCAGTGCCATCATGTTCACCACCAAACCCCAAGTGACACATCCATGCACTTTTTGACCACTTTCAGGGATGATGATTCCACCACTTCCTTGGGCAGCCTGTTCCAATGCCTCACCACTCTTTCAGTGAACCCTTTCTTTGTTCCCTTCTCCTTGCAAAGGGGCATCCATTCTTTACACCACGGTGGGTCAGAGGGACACAGAAGTGGAGAGATGGCACTTGGTGTCCCACCAGGGAGGGCGAGTCAGGACCTCAAGCTGGCAGGGCAGCACAGACCACCCACCGGGTGGGTGCAGCTCTCCCTCCTCCAGCCCAGCTTGAACACGGGACCAAGACCCAGCTCCAGGGTCTTTTTCTGAGGGCTGATCCTAGGATGGCGACCACCAGCCACATGACATGCAGTTCACTCTGAAAGATGCCACAGCTATCTGTTAAACAGATGAGAGGGCCACCAGTGCAGGAGGCAGTGTCCTTGCACCCCGACAAGTGGAGAGAGGGGTGGGGAAGCGAGCGCGGGGAGTCTGGTAATGCTGCTCATCTGCATAGTACCTGGGAAAAATATCACAACACTGCATTTCCATGGCTAACTGAGGGAGCAAGCAAGCTTCCTGGAATGAAATTACTCTCTGGCTTGGGAAAAAAACCAAAACCACAGTGCCAACAACTACAGGATTTGTAGCTGCAACGGTGCCTTCTCTACCCAGAGCACCCTCTGCTCCCCCCGCAAACTCCATGCTCAAGCCTAACAGGAGCAGCCAATCCAAGCAGAGGACAGGGGAAACTGAGACACACAGGGCTCCAGTATTTGTATAAAGGGACGGCAGCCCAGGGGGTTCTCTTACTCCCTCAGTACCAGACAAAATCCACTTTTGAGCTTTATCATATCCTATCCCCTCACCAAAACATGATGACTTCCACATCCACATCCCAAACAGAATTTCAGCTCAGGCCTGCAGAGCAGGCATGTTCTCCATGCTATTCATCACAACACATTCTAAGTGAATGAAGGCCAGACAGTATTTTAAAGTAAATCTAGATACTAAGTTTTAAAGCCACTTCAGTGTCAAGGAGAGGGGAAAAGTTAGCAGATGTCAGTACATGCCATCACCACACCGTATAAAAGCTCCATGGTAGTATCTTCTTGCAAAGGGATTTATCCTGCTGACAGAACACTGGGATGGAGCCGGCACCATTGAGCTGGCAAGGCTGGCGGCACAGCAGGAGGAGGGGATGGGGAGCACAGGCATCATGTGCTTTCCTGGGTTGAGCAGAGCTCACCAAAGCCATTGTGGGCCCTGTGAGAAGCCAGTGAGTCCCTAAAACCTTTACACCATAGCATGGCCCCAGCAAAGCCCCTGTCTCCAGCCCCAGGTGACACTGCCACTGCTGTGCCCCCACCCCCACCCCAGGTGCCACCATCACTGCCATGTCCCCATCTCCAGTCCCAGTGCCATCCCCACTGCCCATGTCCCATCCATCCCAGCTCACCCGTCCATGCCAGCCCACAACCTGAGCTCACCCCAGAAAACCCCAAGCACATTTATTTACATCAGATCAGTTCCTTGATCTGGTCTGTGGGCAGGAATGAGTAACAGTGACAGGAATATCTCGAGCAGATGTTGTCACCAAATACAACATATCGTCAGGCTGCTGGTGGCTTTAAATCATTCCGGAGCCCGGCAGTTGCTTCCCAGCCCTGGGCTGCTCTCCCAGCTGCTGCTCAACAGCTCTGAGCCCTGGGGTGGCTCCCCTTGCACCCAATGAGTGCTCAAGCTCCAGGCACTGATCACCCACCACGAGGCAGGAATGTCACAAAACCACCCCAGAAAGTCCACAGCAATCACCATTGCCTTTTCGCCAGCCCACCTTCAGCTCTGGGGATTTAAGCGCCCTCTTGCCCAACACATCTCCAGGGTTGCCTGCACACAAGGATTCACAGGGAAGATAGATTTCACAGCTTCAGCCCAAAGCATCCTTGAGAGTAGAAGCAGAGCAATGCAGCACTGTGAAAGCAGTGGCACAGAAGATGTCGTGCCTGCAGAAAACAGGGAAAAGGCAGTGAATCCCCAACCAAGCAGGCTTTAAAAGCATAGGAGGGGAAATGTAGGCAGCCTGTGCTCTGCTGCCCTTTCCCGTGGCCTCCCTGGCTGCCGGGTGGAGAAGCAGCTTTGCTCATTAGCGGGTTATTCCTGGCACACTCCCCTTGCATCAGCTCCCCGGCAGGGCTGTGGGAGCAGCTCGCAGGGTTTTGAAGCCTTCGGGGTTGCACAGCGCTCCAGAGGCGCAAATCTTCCTTTAAAGAAATCTCCCTCGGCAGATAAATGGTGCTGGGTAACTGGGGTCATTAGGCTAATGAGCAGCTACCACCAGCCTGGAAGCAAAGCAAAAAAACACCACAGAGTCTACTAGAGCCCGTTAGCCTCAAAATCTGACCCGTCTCCAGCAGTGCTGCTCTCAGGGGAAGAATCAGGTCCATGAGTCAGCAGGATCAATCACCAGCCGGCCTTCCCATCAGAATCGCTCATCAATGCACTGGGGGAGCAGATTTGCAGGTCGTTTGCACCAAGGAAGCCGAGAAGGGGCTGTTCCTCCTCTGTCCCCCCTCTATCAGCCCCCTTGTTACCATGGTGTCATTCTGCTCTCACGCTTCAGGAGTGGGGAGGTTTCTTCTCTTCTTTCCCAGTGCTGCTCCATCTCCTACCACCATGTCCTTGATGGGGAGCCACACGTCCGGCTGGCCATTCTGGTGGAGACTGGGCCATGTTTTGGCATGACAGCCAATTCACTCAGATACAGGAACGTTGATGGGTCGGCATCAAAGCTAACTCAGCCCTTTAGTCCTTCCTAACACTGCCATCTGGGACAGCAACCAGGGAGAGATGCAATTTTCCCTTTGTAAAGCCTTCAGAGGTGGGATCAGCTGGAACTCCCAGCCTGCTACATCCAGTGGTTATAAAAGAAAGCCCACATATAAATAACCTCTCGGCAGGAGCCAAAACTCCAGCACTAACCCCATGGTTTGAAGTGAACGAGGCCAATTTCCTCCTTTGTAGCTCTTGACACATGTTGGCTGCGTGCCCCCTTCTTGCCTTGTTCCTAGAACAAGGCTCTGGGCGGCGGGGCCGGGGACAATAAGGAAACGAGTGGTGTCATTCCCAAGAACTCCCAACACAGCTCTGTCAGCAGCTCTGGAGGCAGCCAATTCCAGCATGGCTGCAGAAGAAGAACCACAGCGAGAGGATCAGAGAAGAGCCAGTAGCTGCCTGCACACCCCTGCCACCTCCCTGAGCTGCCAATGTCACACTGGCTGCTATTCCCCGGAAAGAAACAAGCCCTGCAAAGCAAGGGCTGGGAAACAACTTCTCCCCAGGGTTTTGGGCATGAACAGGTCCCTACCCAAGCCCTGGGCTTCCCATATGCCCTAAAAATCCCTGGGCAAAATGAAGCACAGGATGAAAACCAGCTCCAAAGCCAGCTTTGGAGGGGCTGTAAAGCAACAATTGTTTTCACCAAAACAGCTGCACTGGGAGTTTCTCCACCCAAACTCTGGCCCTAAGACAAGTAACCCCACACCAGTCAAAATTCCAAGCACATCCTCAAAGCACAAGGCTGGGACCATGCACGACATCTCATCCTGGTTCTTCCCCACATCAAGAAATGTTCCTAAGAGTGTCTGTGGCCATCTCCTGTTGGGCTTGGACCCAGCAGAGGGACTGGGAGATCTCACCTCTTCAAGCTGAAGTCACACAGGAATCTCTCACCCCAATCCTTGCCGCTGCATGGACAACCAAGCTTCATCCCTTCCCCCAACAATGGAAAAACGGCTAAAAAAAGGTATTATGACTTCACTCCAGGTAAAGGATTAATGGTGTAGGACACCTGGCACCTGGGGGTCCATCCCACATCCCACTGAGGCTGTAGGCCCAGCATTGGAGGCAACATGCAGGTTTGCATCCCTGGATTAGGGCAAAAAGGTCCACAAAGGTGACACCAAAGCCACCCTGCAAACTGCTGGATAAGCCAGCAGCAGCAAGGACAGTGCACAGATGTATTTTTTGGGTCTATTTGTTTTATGTCAGCTGACACTGGTGTGGTGTCACGAACCCACTACCTCCATTGCCACCTGACCCCGAGCACTCCCTCCGCTGCCACACTGTCCTCCCACAGAACCACAAGTGCATTTTCACACCAGTTTTGGTGTGAACACACTGCAGTGTCCCCCATCTTACAACAGCCCCTCTCTATCAGCTCACCCATAGCAGGGATGTCTGCTCTGAGCATGCACAGGGCATCACCACACTGTGTATAGGGAGAAATTCAGGAGAAAAAATGCACCGGTGGCTTCCACCCCCTCTCCCGCAGAGGGACACGGATGAATCCACCCTCCTGGCTGCCCAAAACCGCAGCCCACGTGACCCAGAGAGGCTTTTCAGAAGAGTCGAGTCTCCAGCGGCTTCTGTTTGCCTTTCCCTTGTCTGCAGCAGCGTCACATCTGGACGCTCGTCAGAAGAGAAGGGAAAAAAAATCCCCCTCCCTCCTCCTGCTGAACGACCTCTCAATCAAAACAAAGCCGGAGCGGCAGCCAAGAGCTGGGAGGCTCTTTTGTTTAATGCTCAACATCCCCCGGCAGGGCCAGCAAGCTCCAGAGTGCTGGGAGCGGGTGCAGGGGCCCAGTGTGGGCAGTGTGGCGGGTGCAGGGCTGGTGAGGAAGGGGCCAGCTTGGCCAGCAGCCCCAGGGCCAGCTCAGCCACACGACGGCAGCCGGTGGGGCAAAATCAGTGCTGCTCCTCCGTGCACGGCCATTTTGCTGAGCTCGGCTGCTAACTGAGAGCTGCCATTCCCTCCCAGCACCGGTGTCCCCCCAAAGCAAAGCAAAGCAGAGCAGAGTAAAGCAAGCCAAACCCCAGTTCAGCTCCAGCCATCCCCAGTGACCCAGGGACTGACTCAGCCACTGCTCGACATGCTCATGGGTCCACCAGCACAAGCTCTTTTCTCTCCCTGCTGCAAGTATTTTAAGCTCCCACTGCTGCCCCTCCAAATATTTTTGGGGGCTCCAAGGACCTGCCCAGGCACTGACCACAGCCAAAGGCAAACCTTCTCGAGGTGCTCAGCCCATCCCAGAGACCCTGGAAAGTCTCAGCAGGGTGATTGCCAGTGGGTTTCATCAAGATCACCCCCATCACTGGAGAAGTTATCGCCTGTGCCCCGACACACTGATGGCACCAACAAGGACTCCATGGCTGCCAAACCCTACAGCAAGATATTGGAAGAACACAAAAGCAGAAGTAGAGGCAAGCGGGGTGAGCTGGTTGGGGAAAGAGCTGGCTGCGGCATTGAAGCACCTCATCAAGGAAAAACACTCCCTGCTGAAGTGCTCATTATTCCAGCCATGGAGATACAGCAGATCCTCCTGGCTGGCGGCTGCTGGCTCAGCACGCATCTCTTTTGTTTGACCTCCGGGGAGGTCACCCACCCAAGGCTTCAGCAGTGGAGGGACAGACAGTCTCCCTTCCTTCATCTGCAGATGGAGACCAGCTTCCCTGCCCGAAACGGAAGCAGGAGCAGTACAGGGTTAAGCAAAGGACAAGCTGACGGAGACCAAAGGTTGGGCTGAGTCACGCTGTGGCTGTTCCTGTTTCAGTATGAGCAAGTTTCTCGCTTCCCAAGCAGGGTTTGTCCCCAGGCCAGAATGAATCTGCCACCTTAATCCTTTCAATGCACTGCCTGGAGGAGCTGCCCTCCCTCCCACAGCCAGCACGTACCTCTGCTCTTGGCTTGTCCTCCTGCAGCTTTCAGGAGACAGGAAGAGCCCAATGCACATCCCCCACTGCATGCCACTGGTCCTCCACCCTGCCCCAGGCATCCACCCAGCCTCAGGCTCTTCCTCAAGACACAAAACTGTTTTCCCAACCCTTACCATGCAGACACCTTTCTTCTCCTTGCCCACGGCTTTCCTGACCCAAAGGAAGCCATCCAGCTGCCCCCAGGAGGCTGATGAAACACAGACAATGCTTCCTCCTAAGTGACACATGTTCCTGCAGATCCAGACATCAAATCCCTTCTCAAAACAGGGATCAGCCCTCCAGCCTGAGCCTTCACCGAGGGGGTTATGCTTGAATCTGGACAAGTAAAATGGCAGAACCGTCCTCACCAGGTGTTGGCACGGAGAGGATAGAATCATTTGGGTTAGAAGGGACCTTAATGCCCGTCTTTTTCCACCCCCTGCCATGGGTAGGGACACCTCCCACTAGACCAGGTTGCTTCAAGCCCTGTCCGATCTGGCCTGGAACACTTACAGGGATGGGGCAGCCACAGCTTCTCAGAGAAACCCATGCCAGGGCCTCACCACCCTCACAGGAAAGTATTTCTTTGCAATATCCCATTTAACCCTGTCTTCTGCAAGTGGGAAGCCATTCCCCCATATCCTGGAACTCCTTGTCCCAAGTCCCTTCCTGTCCTGGAGCTGTCCTGGAGCCACTTTAGGCAGACACTGGAAGGAGCTCTGAGCCTGAAGCCTTCTCTTCTCCAGGTGTACACCCTCAGCTCTCCCAGCCTGGCTCCAGAGCAGAGGGGTTCCAGCCCTCGGACTCACTGCAGCAGCTTCACATCCTTCTCATGTTGGGACCCCATGGCTGGAGGCAGCTCTGCAGGTGCAGTCTCACCTTGGTGGGGCAGATGGGCAAAATCCCCCTCTCCCCTGCTGCCCAAACTGGGGGACAAGCCCAGGACACAGAGAGGTTTCCAGGTGCCAGCACACACAACCAGGGTGTGTAGAGGTTCTCATCCCCCAACACCACACATCACATTGGTATCTCCAACTGCAAAGAGTTTCTGCAGCTGTATCAGTGAAAGAAATAAATCTTTAATAGTAACAGCACAGCAAAGCTGCGCAGGGTACAACCAAAGGTCCAGCCGGCTCCAGTGCTGGCTGTCACAGCAGCCAGCACAGATGGCTATGAGGGAACATAACAGCCAAGCATGTTGAGGTATTTCCCAAACTTCTGTCCTCCTCATGCTTTTCCCAAGCCAAAACACATTGCCCTGTACACCCCCCTGATGAGTTTCTCCTCCACAAACCCACCCAGGTGCCCCAAATCATAGGTGGACTTCCAGCATCCACTGCTTTAAGCAGCAGCATTCCAGTCCATCGCACAAAAGAGCACCTGCTGCTCTTCCTGGTTTCATTCACTTTGGTTCCTCTGCCAGAACAGACTAAGGAACAAGATGTCTCCACACTGCTCCTGAATTTTACAGGCTTCAATCACCCGCCCCAGGAGTCTTTCTCTCAAGTGGAAGAAGCACCAACCTATTTAGCAGTGCTTGTCCCAGAGCGATCCTGTGGCTGACTATCCCCACCACCCTCTTCTCCATATATGCTTCCCAACAAATCTCTGGTCTCAGCACCTCTCCCAATGTCACTGCACCCTCCCCACCCAATGCAGTGCCCACATTGTGATCCCCATGACAAAGCAGAAATCCTCCCAGGGAACCTCTGGCTGCAAACATGTTGACATTGCTTCTCATACCCCCTAGTCACTCTCCTGACACCCTGGCACATGTTGGCAATAGGGCCACGCCAACCTGAACACACACACTTGTGATGCTCACTCTGTGCGTGACAAACATGTGGCTTCACAGGCACACATCAGCAAAACCCTGTGTGCAGCTGGCATGGAGAAAAGCATAGACCTCCACGTGCTCTGGTTCCCCACCAGAACCAGAAATCACATCAGCCACTGTGATTGTTCAGAAACCAGCGGAGAATCCTGAGAAACAGCCATGTCCAGACACAGCCACATAGAGCCCAGCACCACCCAGATGCACAGGCAGCTGCTCATGCCATTGGTCATCTGCCATTGGCAGGGCTTTTTGTGCCCTTAGTGACCTGGAAGAGCACCTTGGCCAGTTCAGCATCACTGCAACATGTTAGTAGAGGAGTGACACATCAAACATCACCCACAGCCACCCACCAGCCCTGCATCACACCAGAAGCAGGACAGAGCCCATGTACCATCAGCAGACCCAGGAATGAGGCGGTGACTCCTGTCAGCCCTGCTCCTTTAGCTCACCCACATGCCCATGCAGATCCCATATCCACTAACATGTTAAGGGATCCTTCTCTGCACATGATGCAACTGGAGAGAAATAAATTACTTCAGGAGCTGCAGGGAGCCTTGACACACAAAGTGAAGCTAGTGGGACACACAGCACAGCACAGCCCCTTTATGTCCCCTTGGGAGATGGAGACAAAGCACCACGACATCACCTTGACTTTAGAGTAACAGAGGCCAGAGAGGCCTGGACCCATTGCGCACAGCAAAAGTGCCGAGGAAAACCAAATGTCCGAGGGTACAGTAGAATGGTACCTGGAGCACAGTGTCTGCAGGTGATTTGCTCTCACATGGTTCCCAGCAGCCAGGCTTGACCAGTGTCATTCCATTGCCATGTCCAGACACCAGCATATCAGATGGCCAAATCACCTTCACACCAAAACCAAGAGGCAGCAGCCACACATCAGCGCTGGCCCCAGCAGTACAAGACACACGATCCCACTTCCTTGTCATCCACAACGCTGTATCACAGCAATGCCATGTCACAGCAATGTCATGTGAGCAGCAGCAATGGCACCTGTGCCTGAACACCATTCTTACCTTCTCTGACTTCACCTTTTTCAGCTGCCGGCACTCACTTTCTCCATCCTCCAGCTCCGACTTCACTCCCAAGGGATTGAGCGCAGCTCCCGTGTCAATAGCTATACTCCCAAGCTGCTCAGCAGCAGCAGGCTCTGTCCCCTGGCCCCCGTCATACTGTCCCACCCTCACTGCCAGGGCCAGGGGCTGCAGCACACTAGGCTCCTTCTCCGCCACAGCCCCTGCACCCTCACTCCTTTCCTTCTTGCTTTTGGATGAGCTGCCCTCCTTCTCCTTCTTGGAGCCAGCCACACTGCGAGACGCCTTGGCCGACTTCTCCGAGCTCTTCGGGGCGACGGCGGACACCAAACCACCCGAGTTCGCACCATCCCCAGAGCGTCCTTGAGCCTCCTTCTTGCCACCAGCTCCCTCACCGGGAGTGAACAGGGAGGACCCTGGGGTCGGCTTCCCACTGTCCTTGCCAGTCTTGCTCCTTTTTGACTTTGATTTGCCCTCCTTGCCCTGCGGGCCCGGCACTGGGCTCACAAACTTGATGTTATCCGGTAGTGTTGCCACTGCGTTGGGTGCCGGGAGCCCCACCTCCTTGGAGCCCGACATTTCCAATTTCTGCTGATCCTTCTCCAAATCTGCGTCCAGGTCAATGATGAGATTCCCTACACCAATGTCCCACTCATCCCCACTGTCATACGTCTCAACTGGGTTCGCATCAATTCCTTTCCCTCCGGAAGCTCCGCTGCTCAAGGACATCTTAGAGTTAACAGCCCCTCACGGTTCAAGGCTCTTCCCTGCCTCTATGCCCTGGGGGTCACCTACGTCCTTGGGGGGCTTCCAGTGGTTGGGGTCGGCCCAGGTGACGGCATCGCTGCTGGAAGGGAGAGCAAAGAGAAGAGGGTTACACATGAAGAGCCATGGGAAGGCAGATCATTGACAGGCACACCAGCAGGCAGGAGAAATCGGGGCAGGGTAAAACCCCCAACCTCCCAAATCCCCATCGCAGCATCCTTCTGCCACCCCCTGGGCTGGGGGCTGCTCCACAGCCATCCCCCGCAGCAGTGGCCATCTGGCACCAGTCCTCGATCAATACCAGCCCTGGCAGGTCACGGCTCTCGGCTCCAACAAGACATTACTCACACATTTCCCCGCTCACCATTTCCCTCTGAATTATCGAGCACTGCCCCTGGGAGGGAGGATTGATTCCTCTCCTGCCAATGCCACCCAGATGGAGGGCTCCTCTCCGCACCAGCCTCGCTGCAAGGGACAAGAGCTGCTCACCAGGGAAGTCAAGTGCCTTAGTGGAAAATAAATCCCAGGCTTCAGAGTGCCTGTGACACTTGGGACATGTCAGAGCAGCCACCAAAGGCCAAATCGCAGTGGGAAGCACAAGGGTTCCCATCCCACACCTCTGGGTAGAACAACACAGCACCCAGATTTGGGGTGTTTACCACCATCATCTGTGGCCATGATAAGCTTCCAGTGGGAAACAGAGACACAATTGCGTAAGTACCCAGTCTTAATTGGGAAGAGAGGGGCTCAGCCCTACCTGCCCACACCACAGATGACCCTGGTGAGCCCAAAATATCTCCTCCCTGCTTCCCAGTCTCTCCCCCGGGGAAGGAAACAAAAAAGACACCCATGCGCAACCTGACACAGCACCCGAGTCATGGCAATTACCCTGACTAGACATAATTAACACACATAACAGCTTCTTCCCAGCACCACCCAGCAAGGCCACCTGCTCTCCAGAATCCTTAAGAAATCCTTGACCACCCATTTGGATGAGGCTTCTCTCCAGCAGCACTATCCTCCCCTTCCCCACCAAGCTCGAGGCCTGCCTGCTCCTGGTACTATTTACAAGTGACACTTCAAAAGCAGGTGACTTATAGAGAAATGAGAAGAAAAAAAACAAAAACAAAAACAAAACAAAACAAAAAACCAAAAAACCCAAAAACACCACACATACACAAATTTCTTCAAACCCCAGCAGGCAGGGGCCTGGAAAGCAGCTTCACAGTGCATTTCCCAAGATGCAAACACTGTAAAAATGCCAGGGATTCTTTCATCAGCCAGGCTGCCGCAGCCAGACCATTTTCCATCTGTTCCCCACAGCATCCTCGGCTCTGTACAGCTAATAATCCGCTCTCTGACAGGTCATTACGGAGATTTTTAACCCCAGGAGCTGGGGGGCTTGCGTGCAAGCTGGAAATGAAAAGCACTGACCTCTCATTTCAGCGGCAGGGAAAGTGCCGAATCAGGAGATCACTTTGTGCACCGGAGTCGCTAATGGCTTCCCAAAGCTGACCTGCGTGTTTCTACGGCTGCCTCCTCCTCCTCTTCCTACTCCTGCCCCAGCACCTGCTCCCCAGTTCCAAGCTGGTATGTCCAAACCAACCCCATCAACCTGCCTCTCCAGAGCCTCTCTTCAAACCCCTGATGGGGCCAGCGATTGGCAGCAACCACCTCACCCCTGCATGACACTCTGTGTCACAGATCCACAGCAATTCCTTTGTGCGGGTGGGCAAAGCCAGTAAGAAGCTGGATGAAGCAGAATTTTGGCTGATACCAGTCCCTTCCCAGCCCTAAGCTGAGGCATGGAATCCAGGAACAATCCAAATGAACCAGTGGACCACTGATGACCACTGATACGCAGGAACAACCCACAGGAGCTGACAGCAGAGAATGAAGTTCAGTCTCCAAATCCAAGAGTTGCCGACCCAAAGCTGGAGCAGGCAAAGAGCCACGGCAAGCTCAGGTCAGAGGGAAAAGCAGACAAGGATCTGACCTTGCAGCGGTGGGAAAACAGACAATCTGCAGGGTTATACTGCAACATGCATAGCATCCACCTGCTCCATGCAACACCTGCACAAGGCCAGCTTGGCCAGCTCACCACTCCCACCATGGCATTCACCTCGCTGCTACAAACGTGCACATACACACGCACACACCTCTCCATAAGTATTATTTATACATGTGGAACAAGGAGAGCAGATGAGCGGGACTTGGGTATGAAACTCTGCAAACAGCAGTAGCTTTTGCCAATTCCTACCACAACAAAAGGAAGAAGGAGCACAGAAGTCCGTTGGGTCCCTGGCAATTAGAGAGCCAGGACCAATCAAACGGTTAGAAAACAAGAGGAGCAAAAACCCTCGCCCTACCGAGGAGGAGCTGAGGGAGCCCAGGCTCTGCTAATGCAGACAGAAGGGAACCACAAACAGGACGGACAGGAACATGCTGGATTGGCAAGAGCAGGGGAAAGGCATGTTGTGACAAGAGTGGGGCAGAGAACTCAAGACATGCCACCACAGGAAGAGGGACTGGGGCAGGGATCAGCCCTTTCCAGACCAGAGCTGAAGGCTGGGACCCTGGAATGTGATCTGGGGTGATCTCCTGAATATCTTCCATTGCAAGGGGCTCTAAAGCATTTTCCACAGCTTTTTCTTTCCCCAAAATTCCCATCCCAGTTCCCCATTTCTCTACTCCACTACTGCAGGCTCAGCTTCTGCAGCCAGAGGAGCATTTGGAGTCCCTCTCCCAAGCCACACCCGCAGGGACTCCAACCTGACACACCATCATTATTTTGGGTGATTAGGAACCCCTGGGTATTGTACCCCATGGCCCAGAGAAAGAGGTGCCTTTCCCGCCGCTTGCTTTGCCCAAGCTGGAAAAGCACCGGGTGGTATCCAGATCCTTCCCACTCTCCTGCCGGGGGAGTAATGCTGCCACAAATCACAGCATCTCAGAAAACAGAGCAAGAAGATTGATTCAGCTGTAAACGTGTCCTTCCCCTTACCTCCTGCCATCGCAGGATTGATCCCCGCACAACATGAAAAGCATGTGCTCACTTGTTGGCCTGGAGACCTGCCAACAAAGCGTTTTAAGAGCAGTCCTGGAGCGCAGATCCTACAAGGAGACAGCTTTCTGCTTGGGAATGCTGCACACATACAGCACCAGACATGAATAATTCAGCTCCATTAGGTGCTGAGACCTCTATAATCCACATCTACAGGCTGGGACAGAGCCAAACCATATTCAGAGACAAACCTGAAAGTTCACTTTCAGGGCTGCACACACACCTAGAGACAGCTCTTCCACCAGAACAGCTCCGCTTCCAAAAGGCAGCAAGGAAACCGCACCAGCCCCAGGCTCTATGTGCTAAAACCAGTGCAGGATGCTCAGAACCCACTGAACCTGTGCCACTCAGGCTTTCTTTGCCAGTTACCGGAGGCCAGGAGACCAAAGTTGGGAAGGATTGACTGCCCAAGGGCAGCAAGATGTAGGAGAAAGCTCTTCTCCTGGCAGCAGCCAGCCCACACATAGGGAGACCGTCTCATAGCCTTGTGCTCCAGCCTGCAGCACTCCAGGATTAGCCTCTGGTGGCTTCTAGACATGACCGACTGCAATTTTCACCCTGATTAACTTTCAGGAATGCCCACAAGAAGGAGCAGCAAAGAGGACAGGGAAAGGGGGAGAAAATCTGCAGGATGCAGCATTTCCTCTGCAAGCACAAGGCAGGGAGCAGAAGGTTTCGTGAGATGGTTGCTCTGGCCAGCAGGGACCCTGGAGAGCAGAGCCCTCCGCTCCCTCCCGAAAGAGCCAAAGGAAGGGATACTGCCCCCCAGTTTGCCAAACCCCCAAAGGGCTCCCCACAAGCCCCCAGCTGAGGCAGCAGCACTAGGGGCTGCAGTGCCGAGGCCCTTCCTCCAGCCGCTGGCAGCCAGCCGGCTGCTCTCCCCATCCACTGCCTCTGCATGAGATCCCTTTTTGTTTCCTTTTACAACTAAAGAAACTCGGGGCGGTGGGGGGGGACGACACATTGCCTTCCCCACGCTGCTCTGCTCACTCCCCACTCAGCTCCTACCACCGTGCCTGCAATCCCCCAGCTGGGCTTGTTTGGGTTGGATTTTTGTTAAGTAACTCCCATGTCTTTTCTGCAGATTTCTTTTTAAGATGTTCCCTTTCTCCCCGCCCCCTCTCTCTAGAGCTGGGGGAGAGAGAAGAAAAAAAAAAAAGGAGAGAGAAAAAAAGAGAAACGTTGAACGCGAGCCAGCTGGCACGAACAAGAGGAGACGGAGAATCTGCACAAAGGAGCTTCCTCACTCGCTGCTTTCAGCTCAAGAAATCACGCAGGGGAGGAGGGTTCACTCTCCCCCAGACATCAGTCAGGCCGTAGCAGACAAAGGAGATTTGCCATGACACCCTCCAGAACTGCCACCCAACGGGGGCAGGATCCCTCCACCGCCTGTGCCCTGCGGGAGTCCGAGCTGTTGCAAAACACGCCAAGGCGCAGAGCTTCAAAACAGGCTGTTCAATGTGGAATTAAGCAAGATTTTGAATGGAGGAGCTGTGCTCCCGCCTCTGCGCTCACACAAGGCGCCCGCAGAACTTCAGTAGCTCTCGGGGCTGAGCGGGAATGCGTTTGCAAGCTGCCAGGAGGGAGAAGGCTGAACCCAACTTGAATAAAATGGAACCACCCTTCTTTTTTTAATATGGAGGTGCACCCCATGAAGACTACATTTTCCAGCATGCACTGCAGCCAGAGAGCTCAGAGAGATACCAACAAACTTAGGCCGGGACTCCCAAGTTTCCGAATGCTGAGCCTTGACACCGGAGATAAACCTGAGATAGGGCAGCGATGACTCATTTGTTGGCATTCTTGAGAAAAAGTTGAAATACCTCAGTCCAGGCATGACAAAAGCAGGACAGACAAGGTCACTGAAGAGGCTGGAGATGGAGGAAAGTGGAGAGGTGAGCAGAGATCATGGTGGTGGCAGGGCAGCCAGGCAATCACCCTACATGAAGCAAAGCTCCAGAGACTTAGCCATAACACCCATCTGCTCCCAAATACACACTCCAGGCCTTAACTTCACATTCATCATCAGGTAAAAGATGCTTCTGGGATCAAAATTCAACCTCACACCCACTCCCATTGACTCATGACCTTAAAACATGACTTTTATAGCTCCACACAACTGCAGAACAGGGCAATGCCCAGTAAAGCTGTCAATACAGAAGAGAGACACATGGTGCCAGTGCATTTGAAGAAAATACCAGAATAGCTAAAACCTAGCATTTGCTTCTTATTGACACCTCTATAACCTCAATACCATGAGGATCAACTCGATCTACGGCTGAAAAACCCAGGGTTCTTGAACACGCCTGACTGGTAAAGACACCCTCTTGAGAAGCCCTCACTTCCCTCAACTCCCAACAGGTTACACACAGCCCTGATACATGAGGCACGCAGAAAGGGGGAACACAAAGACGACCAAGTGTTTCAGGCTTTCTTTTATATTGTGAAATTGGGAAAACTGGAACAAGTACCTCTTTAATCGTCCCATCAGTTTTGCAAGTGTCATCACTAAAGTCCAAATTTTTTGTGTATTTGTGCCTCAAGACCCCACAGTTCTTCAGATTTACAATTATTTGATTTTGATGTCTCTCAACTTGTGCATTTTTTTCAAAGTACCACTTCTGTATGTACTTCTGAATAAAACACAGCTCACATTTCCTCCAATAACTCACAAGGAAGTCCAAGAGCTTCATATTTCAAGAAAACTACCAGCAAGAGAACCATCACATGGTTCTCAGCACATGGTCCTCAGGTCAAGCAGGAAGCACATTGATACCTACAGACCTACATGAAGGCACCAAACCCTCTATTTTGTTCCTGTGAAGGGTGGCTGGCAAACAGCACCTTCTTGGAACATCTGCTCACTCTCTGCCAAATTGCACTGCTGGAGTCACTTCTCTGGAAGGAAAATGAGCACCATTACACACAAGCTTGAATGTACATGTCTAGGTGACTCAAGTCACAGAACCATAGAGCAGAGCAGGTTGGAAGGGACCTTGAAAGGCCACCTGCTCCAAACTGTTGAGAAAAAGGGAGATCAGATGAGTTTACCTACCACCCTGTCCAGCCACATGTTGAAAACCTCCACCAACACAGACTCTTACTGTGTCCCGGAGGGGGGTGTTTAAGGGAATGGCTGTAAAAATTTTCTTTCTTATGTTGAGATGAAACCTCTCCCAGTCCAATTTTTATCTGTTGCCCCTTGACTTCCCCATAGGGCTCCTCTTTGTAGCTGCCCGTAAGTTCGGCAATGTTCCTGCATGCACAGCATCCCTGCAGAGAGCTGACCGACCTCCTGCCAGGCAGGAGTCAGGTTTGCAGAAAAGGCCACAGTGCTAGGATAACACAGTGGCATGGACTGGAGGAGCATCAAGCACAGCATGAGTAGGCAAGAGTCATGCCAGCTCTGACAGCAGGGTCCTATGTGAGCCACATCCCCTACCCAAGCCTTTGCCATGGAGATGAGAAGGGAGTAGCAAGCCTCAGGCTCAGAATCACAGCCTGTTCATCCAAAAATGCCACAACAGACATCTCCCAGCAAGCATGACCTTGCAGACTCTAAAATCCCAAGCAGCTGAATATGGCCAAAGATCTTTCTAAGAGATCCCAAATCTTACCCAAGCGCAAACTGGTGCCCAGTGTCTAAACTTTCTGCTGTATATGGAAAGAGGAAATGAAAAACCCACATGTGTGGGAGAAAAAGTATTTGGTAGGTAAAATGACAAAGCAGCTTCCTTCCTGCAAGCTCAGCTCTAAGATCTATCCTGAATCAGGGCTGCACAACAAGGATTTATCCCTCACTGTTGTGTCTGCATGCTGGAAGACACCCCTGTGTAACTGCCATGCCCAGACCTGCATGCGATGGTTTAACAAGAACCAGAAACACAGCCCCATCTTCACCCAAAATCTGCATCCCCTGCTCCCCCCATGATCCTCATGTGCCACCCTGTGGATGTCATAGCATCACTGGCACCCAGTAGGTGCCCAGCAGGCACTGGCAGTGCCACAGGAGTAGAGAAGCAGCACCATGGGGTTTGGCTGTTGAAGGCTTACACACGGACCATTGGCAGCTACACAGTGGCAAAAGCAAAGCAACACCATGATCAGTAAGCACCCAGGATTAACACAGAAGCCCTTTGGGTGAGTCTAGCCCAGACAAGCCAGTGCATTCCAGCAGCACCAGACACCGGTGCTCCTCTACCACCACAAAGGCCATTCTTGTTGAGCCTAGCCAGCCGTGTCGCTGCTGGCTGGTGCCAAAAATAACATTAAACACTCAAAATGAGACATCTGAGCCAATCTGCTTGGCACTACAATGCTTCCCATAGTGATAAACCTGGGGAATGACTGTCCCTTGAACAGAGCTGGTTTCCACTGGGAAAGTGGAAGAGCTGTGTGGATTTAAAACTAGTGCAGTTACATCCTTGCTAACCCCAACACAGAAGTGATCTGATTTATGAGAGGCTTAAAGGTATCTGAACTGGTGGCCTATCCTTTTGTGCAGCCTAGAAAGGGGTAGAGGGCACATAAAAAAAACCCAAGAGGTTCCCAAACTTCCTCACTCCATGCAGGCTGGAAGACTGCCAGCAGTGAGAGGAAGCAGCAAGATGGATGTGACCAAGAAAGATCCTCAAAGCATCAGTCACGAAGATGGGAAGAAAGAAGACCAAAGACAATCAATGGGGATAAATAACCACTGGAGTAAGTACCAGAAAAGGGAGATTTCCCTTTTCCCCTGCTCACCCAACTCTGTCAGCAGGGATACAGGAAGGCACCCAGGTGTTGGCATCCCGAGCTCAGGGTGTTCCTGGGAGCAGGGTGGGTGCTACTGAACTGGCCATTTGCTCCCTTTCCTTACAGGGCTCCGGAGGCACTGTGGCTCCTCACCTTACTCCTGGTCTCCCTGCTGTCCCCCGGCCCCATCGTGGGCCCAGTCCCAAACTGGGCTCTCACAGTTGCAGAGATGCAGGTATCCAACAAGGATCACCCTCCACAGAGGCACAGCAGGAACAGCAAACCATTGGCTGCATTGCCATTTTGCACCAAAGCCAACATCTCTTTTCCATCTTCTTCATCCTAAGGAAGAGCACCAGAGTGATTCCAGCTGAGCAGTATCTTCCAGCTACAGCCCTGCCTCCACAGGAGACGGGCACAGCAGCACTGGTCAGAGAGCACAGACAGCCACTGGCTTGGTTGCTCCCAGGAAAGGGAGAGCTTCTGGGCTTTATTTCCTTTATCTTCCCTTTTAGGAGCAGAGCATGCAGCCAGCCTTGGCTGTTTCCCAGCCTTCAGAAGACGATGAACATCTCTCCACCGCTCCAAAACCGAAGGAGCTGCCACTTCACCTATTAATGACTTTAATTCCCTTCATTCGATAACCAATTAGGGCACCTTGGCTCCCAAAGCTGAGGCTCCGTTTGCAGCAAGGCCAGTGCGTGTGGCTGTAATCCCTCTTCCTGTCACATCATCAGCCTGGGAACACTTTGGGAAAAAAACAACCAGACTGTGAAGTAAAGGAGGAAGGAAGGCACATGCAGACAGGGACAAATGCAAGCAGAGCAAGTACCATGCCGAGAAATCCCTTTTTTTTTCCCTGGGAGGGATAATAAATAGGTGTATCTCCCAGATTAATATGGCACATTTGCAGAGCTCTGATATCCATCAGAAAGTTGCTAATTCGTGCTAATGACCCATTGCAAATTGCCGAATTTTGTGAATTAGCCAGCACACAGGAATACAATAAAACTCAACGAAAACCATGCATCAAAGCAGGCTGGGCTTATTTGGGGAGTCCTAGTGCACTTGGGATTACTTGTGGCAATGGATGCAGAGGGAAGGTATATCTTAGATGCAAAACCCCCACAAAAATAAACAAGAAATCCTCAGGACAAGAAGAAATTTCAACAAGGCTGCTAAACCTTTGGGGAAGGAGAAGTAATTCTCCCAGAAATGAGCAAGATTCTTCCTCTCCTACTGGATTCACGGTGGTTACTGCTAGTGAAGTCATTACATACCTCATTTTCACTCCTTTAAAGCTGCACAGCACACTCCTTGTGATCTGCCCTTCAACCCCCTGGAGAAGCACCAGGAAAATTCCAAGTCAGATCTTTGGACCCACTTGAACCAACAATGCTCTGCTAATCCAAATCACAAATGGGCTCAGAAAATTCATTAAAATCAATTTTGTTATCAATAAATCAGTGTAGCCCCATCACACATGATGGAGCACTGTAGAGATCTCATCATTCCAGCCACTGGAAGAATAAGCAGCCCAAGAACAGCTTAGAGGAAAAATTCAATGCCACAAAACCCTCCTGTGATTGGGGAAAGAGCAGCATAGAGCAAAAACATCATCTTTCCTTTTCTTACACCATGAACATGGCAATGAACTGTAGAGGTTGGGCATTTAATGTTTCAATACAAATTATCAAGGTTGTCCTGAAATTATCCTTATTCATCCACCAAAAACTGCACTTGCATCCTTTCATACCCCTCACACCACATCTGAGCTGATGCTCAGCAGCTACGTCAGTGGGTTTTGTGCGTGTGAAGGACACTCAGCTGCAACGAAAACAAAACAACCTCTTGGGCTCGTCTCAAAATCTGATTTTTCACCCAAATGCAGATGGGAATTGGTTTCCTTTAAAGAAGAAAATCAATCACAAGAGCAACTGGAGTCTCAGAGCAAGTTCCCTGGTCAGGCAGCCATTCCCTATTTTCTTACTGTAAGAAGAAAGCTGTTCAAGCTCAACCTCACTCCTTCCTCTGACACCATGTCATACCTCAAGGCACCAATGCTCGGCAGCAGGAAAGTGCATCTGCATGGCAAAATAAGCCATATCCCAGTGGGATCTCTTTTCCTGCCCTTTCCCAACACAAAGCAACACCCTTCCTCATTTAAGTGAACCCAGCATGGGGACATAAAGCAGACCAGTTGCTGCCAGGGTGGCCAAAGCTCTGGTTCAGGAGCCACACGTGGCCACCAATGAGCTCCGAGGACAGCTGCATGCTCTAAGCCAGCTCATCTACCTACCCCTGGACTTAGAAAAGGTCCTTCACACCCACATGGGCTCCTCAACACACCCCCACCCCAACTCTAAATCCTGATGGAGTCAAGCACCCCCATGCAATGGCATCCTCATCCCCCTACCCACTGCCACAAGCACCCAAATTAGGATCATCCCAAGTAAGCAGGCAAGACTCAAGAGAAAATGAAAAGCTCTCCAGAGAGCTCATGAAGCATCAGAAGAGGCTCATGGAAGAACTGCAAACAGCCCAGGCCATCTCCAGGTGCTTCAGAGACTTTGGTGCTTACCAAAAAATATCACCACAAACCACCATCAGTTGCAATGAAACACATGTTTGGGAACAGACACGTGACTCTTCCAACTCCAAGGCTGGGGAACCAGCAGGAAGCCTGCTATGATAACCATGGACTTCTCCATGACCTCAGCGGGCAACCAGCCCACAGACTGCAGCACTGATCCACTCGCTGCCTTCATCACGTACAAGCAACTGAGCACGGTTAAACTGTCACCAGCTCCTGGCAAGGTCACCTGCAGCCTCACCTCCTCTCCGTAGGGAGCCAGAATGTGACACACTCCCCAGACACATCTGCCTGCTCGCTACCTGCCCCCAGCAGGTCCCTGTCTCTGGCCAGGAACACCCGCAATGGAGCCAACACTCAAAGGGTATCGCTGCACACGCAGGATGTCACACAGCCCTGGAACAACATACCTGGGACCATAAATACCATCTTATTTACATAATGCTCTGGATAAAGGGGACAAAGAGGCTTATTGCATTACATCTGGGACTAGTATTGCATCAGCGCCCACAGGCCCTAATCCCAGTCAGACCTGTGTTGTGCAGGGCGCAGTGGGACAGTGCTGAGGTGCATCCCCACTCCCAGCCTGGCCAAGGTCAAGCTCAAGGCTCTTCCTCTTCCCACCACATGCATGCAGAGAAAGATCCCTACACCCCAGAAATGCCAATTAAATCAGGCAGGACACGTGACTTTGGTCCTCAACCACCCTTAGCTGAGCCCAGGAGTGGGATCCCAGATGTGGGTCTCCCACCTGTCATGGCCTGGACACAACACATAGACACCAACTTTGTCTGGGAAATGATGCCCATATGGAAGCGCTAGAAAGACCGGGTAGCTCCTGGTTTTCTTTATTTTATGCAATCACCATTAAGAATACACTGTAAATATTACCTGGAGGCAATTTTTGATTCAAGGCAGCCCTGTTCTCTAAGAGAATAAACCAGACGGAGAGAACTCTGGTCTGTCCTTCTTGTTAATTCAAAATAAAGATACACACACAAGCTGTTGGGTAGATCCAACACCATGTGAGAGTACCTCAACAGCCTCTGCGAGTCATTTCCTCCCAGAAATGCACCTATTCAGCTCAATTTACAGGGAAAAAGCTTTTGAGGCAGCAGAAGCGATGCCATCACCACCGACATCTGACAAGCCAGGTGCAAGGAAGTGTAAAGGGACTTTGCAACTGAGGCAAGAGAGGGATTATTTGGGGCTACCACCCAGCACAGGGCTCCAGACAGACAGATGGATCCCCACAAAAAATCACACCGCTTTCAGCATGCACAGAGATAACAAGTGTGTTAAGAGACACATCCATGCACACACACACACTGGCCCCTGAGGCTAATGAGCAGCCTAGTGGTGACTCACCAAACACACAGACCAAGTCCGAGTGCCTGGCTTGGAGAAAGGAATAAAACCCCCTTTCCAGTGCTCTGGCCATACTCAATTACAGGTCATTCTAACTTGCTTGATAATTAATTTCCCCCGGTGGCTCTAAACAGAGGCAGCCCTTGCCCTGCATGCCAGGCCAGTTCAGGTGAAACATTAAATCCTTGTCTTTTTCCACCACAGAGATGCCGCGCTCCTGGTGCTGTGCAAATCTCCCTCCTCCTCCTCCTCACAGGAGAGGAGAAAACCTCACTGGACGAACAAGAGCGTAAAAGGGCAAGGATTTCTGTTTTGTGACAGAAACAGCTTCAAAATATTAAAATATAAATTATTTCTGGTCAAGAGCTAATCAATAAAATCAGCTGCCTGGATTTTCTGAGTGCCGTGCATGTGCGGTCACGTACTGCCAACAAAGAGCTAGAAATGTGCGGCATAATCCGATGCTGGAGTCATTGTACAAAGCATGGAAATAGGTTTTCCTGAGGATGTCCAGGCAAGGAACTGCCTGCACATGATGGAGACCAAAAGCCAGCCCCAAGACCAGCATCCTTGGGTATTCTGGAGGAGGTGGAAAGAGCCCATGGGGCTCTTCGGTGCACACTTTGGAAAATGAGTGTCTAACGCCTCCTTCAAGGGAAAGGGCCTTCCCAGAAAGGGGGGGGGGGGGAAAGGAAAGGAAAGGCAAAAGGAAGGCTGCTGGGAGATGGAGGGGAGCCAAGTCTCACAAACCAGACCTGAACCTGTGACCTTCCCGGTGTACACAACGGGCGGGAGAGCGCACGGCAGGAGTGCTTGCCCCGCCGGCCACCCCAGCCCCCGCGGGACACCCGGCCACGTTGTCACCGGCGGGGTCACCTCCAGATCGGCCCCGCTGGCCAACGGGGGCTCGAAAGACTTGAACGAGAGCGGCTCTTCCTGCGGCACCCAGCCGCCGGCACACGGCCCGGCCCCAGGGGTGATGCCCGGAGGGGCTCTGCTTTCGGGGTCTGAACTGCCCCAAACTCACAGAGACTCGCTAAACGCACTGGGGAACATTTGATCTTCGGGGATTTGTGCCGAGACCCCCCACCGGCACTACAAAAGAGCTGGGGTCCAGGGAACCTCCGCTCGCGCTGTCCCTCTGCTCCTGTGCCCTCCAAAACCTCCCTGCACAGACACGGGGG
>VZTZ01038362.1:82585-165130 GCA_013400955.1 Drymodes brunneopygia | reverse complement strand
CCGTAGTGCCTCCTCGGAAATGGCGGCGGGAATCTTTTGGGGGTGTTTCACGCTCTAAGCGGTGTCTTGTGAGACCTCAGCCCGGCACGGTTCCCCCAAGGCCATGCTTTAAGCACCATGAGCCAGCACAGAAAGGCGGGGGGAGCGGGGGTCATCACCACTCCGGGGCATCCATACCTACCTCAAAATCCACCACATGGTGCCCCACGCTGCCACTTCTCCTTTCCAAACACTCTTCTGGATGGAAAGAGCACCTGGGTCCCCAGCCGTTCTCATGCCCCGGAGGTGACATGTCCCCTAAACCCTCTACCTCCCACCCAAAGCCTCAGCACCAGCCCTGCTGACCAGGGAGGAAATTCCAGCTCAGCTCAACCCCAGCCCCCTGGGCAATCCAAAACTTCTGCTGCTTTTACCAAAGCCTCAGCATCAGCCCTACTATTTGGTGAGATTTCGGTTCACATCAGTGGGGATTTCCCAGTCCTGTCTCCATGCCACCCCAAAACCAGGAAAGGGAACCGGTGCGGCAAGCTGTGCCAAGGGGAGATGGGATGCAAAATCCAAGCTGGCATCTGTCAGTGCCGAGCATGGAGCAGGAATATGAAGGAATCAGCAGGTCCTGCAGATGGAGAGGGGAGCACCAACTCCATCCACCCAGCCAGGGTTTGCTGTAAGTATTCCAGTCCGAAGAAATGCCACCACTCCTGGAGTGTGCCTCCATCCAGTGTGGTTTCAGGAGGGAACCAAAGGAGATGCCAATTTCTTCTGATGCTTTTTGTCCCAAACAAGGACAACACAAGACCTAAATCCCTGGCAAAGGGGGTGATGTCGAGAAGGCCAGAGGTTTGGGTGTCTCACTGGCTTTTGGGCAAGGTGGGAGGGAGCCAGAAGATGTTTAAAGCAATGGGAAAAGAGGCATGAGAAGAGAATTCTTACAGCCCAAAAGAAAGAGGAGAAATCCTTATCCTGATGAAGAGGAGAAACTCTTCTCACACAGCCAATGCTGGCAGAGCCAATGCTGGCAGGCTTCAAGACAACCTGTATTAATAAAACCAGGTCAGTTTTTACTGAAGTATTTTCAAGGGCTGGGTAAAAGGTTTTATGGGCATTTGGTGTTGATATTCAGAAAATCTCAGACCAGGAACAGTGCTTCCAAGGGTGGAAAAACCAGTGTCAGACAGGAATGCAGGATGAACCAGGGATGGGTCAGTGCATCTTTTCTGGCAAAATTGTGATGCCACTAATGCAGGGGGAAAATAAAACCCCTGCCAGGCAAGGCAGTTCCATGGGGAATGATCTCGGCACGCTCCAATGACATGTTTTGCCATGACCACGAGCAAGGCCTGTGATCCAGCCTGCCTGCTGCTGTCGGAGATCCCACAGAATCCTACAGATGATGGTGGACGTGAAACCCTCAGGGATGAAACCTGCAGACACCAGGTAGATGTGAGCTGTGAATGATAAAGGACAAGGAGGTGACAAGGCAGCTGCCACTGTCGGAGGTGATGCAGGAGATGGATTGGGTTTAATACAGAGCCAAATCATGGGCTCATAATAAAGCCTGGCTCAGGCATGGGATGGGTGACCCATTGGGAAGGGGATTTTAACAGGCACTAGGTGTGATGGGAAGGTGGGATTTTATGGGATCACAGAGCCGGTACAAGACCCCACTCTGTCATGGTCTTGTCTGGTGGTGCTGCACTCCAGGGACAGAAGCAGGAGCTGGGGCTGCTCCACCTGGAGCCAACCTGGCGCCTCCTCAGACTTCCAACCCTCTGTGTCCTGCCTCTCCCACACAGCCCACAAGGAAGGCCTCTCCTACTTCCTTCTCCCCAAGGCCTCCTGGGGACCCCAGGATGACTCCCCAAGCCCCATATCCCTCTCCAGCGCTGCTTCTATTGGCACTGTAGATACTCCCCATCACTCTCAAGGGATATCCACCAAGACAGTAGGATCTCCATGTAACAAGAGTGCAGGGCAGTCTCTAGGAATCCCAGCACAGCTGACTGGACCATAGTGGTGGGACACAAGGGACAGAGAGAATGGGGGGATGCAGCCAGAGGAGGAAGAAAGCAGGAGAATCCCATCACCCTTGGCCACATTGAACAGCAGCTCCCACACCATAAACTCTGTGCCAATCATGGGCAGCTCAGAGCTGAAATACCCATGAGGGTTTTCCCACTGAGGAATAACGTGGGTGGGCGTTGGATCCAGCCCCATCATTTCCAGCACCTCAGAGATCCCACAGGCAGCAAATGGAGCCAGAAGAGAACTCCCAGGGCAAATGGCATGGGATGATTTCCAGTGCTGCAGCACGAAGGCTTCACACCCTCCTCCTCCTCTCCCATGGGGCAGAGGGCTGGGACAACCTACACCCAGGGATTGTGCCAAGCAGTCGAGCTGGCAGCTCCCACCACGTTCCTGGGAAAGAGGAGGAGAAGGGATGTTGGGAGTGCTGGAGGGTCACTCCATTTCCCCCAGAGCAGGGTGGGCTCAGGGTAATGAGGAGGAGTTCTTAGACCATGACAAGGCAGAGCCTGGAGCACTGCAGCATGAAGGGATCACAGCCCAGTACACACCAGTGCATGATGAGCATGGACACGGCAATGTGAGGAGAGGCTCAATGTGAGGGGGTAGAGAGAAAGGCAAAATTCAGCTTATTCCAAAGGTGTTCTACACACAGCTGCAGGGGGCCTGGTGTTGGGGGATGGCTACTGCTTTGGTACAAATCAGCAGAAGGATGCAAGGTTGGGCACTCAGCAGTGATTCCCAAGGGCTGGAAGAGCACCTGTGAGCAGGCACAGAGACCATCTCTAACCCCAAAACCTCCCATCCCCATGTGCCAGGGCTCAGGCTCTCTGGCTGTTGGGAGCCATCCCCTCAGCTTCTCACTCTTCTCCATGTGTCTGACCCCATCCAGCCAAAAACACCTCAAGGCACTTTTTGGAGAGGGAGATCCTGTCAAAGCCAGGATGGAGCTGGGCTGCCTGCTGTCGGAGAGCTCCCCATGGCCATTCTGGGACCCACTGCTCCTGGGGGTGCCAGTGATTGTTGAACCGCATCCTGTCTAGCTCCATCTCCCACCCACCCTTGTCTGCAGTGTAGGACCTCCCTGGAAGCACAGGGCTCTTGGGTCAGGTCTTGGTGAAAACAGGTCTCTTTTAATACTTTTTGAATACAAGAGATAAAGCAATACCTAAAAACAATCTGGGATCAGGGATCCATCTTGCACCTGCTTTCCAGAGCTGAAGACCATCCTGGCATCCTTCAGAGGCAGTTGGGTGCTTCATGGGAACCAGTGCTGCTCCCCGGCGCTCACCCCACAGCTTTCTGCTTCATTAACCCCTTCTTTGCTCCCTGATGGATCTTTGCATCCAGCTTCCCTGTAAAGAGTGGATTAAAGAAAAAAAAAAAACACAACAAACCCTCATCACTCTTTATTTGTAAATGTTATTTGCAATGCAAATGAGCTGGAGGCAGCGAGGTCTCCTAGTTAGTGTGTTCCTGTCACATCCAATTATCCTGCTTGAGGAGCCAGGCCTTTCCAGCCGCCGCGGCCTCTCTCCGCAGGCGCGACACCGGGGAGCCAGGGGCAAGCGTGTCCGACACGGCCAAGAGACGACGGAGAGGGGGAAATCCAGCGAGGAGGAGAGTAAATTAACTTCCAGCACTCGCCTGCCACTACCGGGGGGAAAACCAATCCCTGTGCCTGCCCGCAGGATGCACATTGATACGCTCCGAGGAGATGGGGGACCATCAAGCAACATGTCAGGGATGTGTTCTCCGCGGTGTGGAAAAGCCAGGATTCGAAACAACAAACCTTCAGCTTGGGATGATGGTGCAATGGGCACCCAGTGTGATGGGGACACCTGCTCCACATTGCCACGTGCCAGGTTGGTGGTCTCCAAGGCCGTCTGCTGCCTTTGCCACCAGGGAAAACCTCAGCCAGCAGCTCCAGTGGGACCTGGAGAAAACAGTGCCTCCACTTGTCCTTCACAGCCCTTGGGGGCTTCACTGCCAGCTCTGCTTCCCCACCTGGGAGAGGAGCAGGACACCAGAACATGGGATTTTGGGCAACTCCTGCTGAAGAAAGTGGAAGCCAGGCATGGTGATGTGCTCCCTCAGAGGAGTGTCCTTGTCCTCTTCTGCCGTAAAAATGCAAGGATGCTCCCACACTCCCAGAGCCAGCTTCCCAGAGAGGCTCTGCCAGCAGCCAGCACCAGTCACCTCCTCTAATGCCACATCTCCCCAAGGACTTGCCTTCCTGCTGCTCCCCTGCATCTTCCCATCCTCTAAATGCCAGCCTTATCCTGTCTCTGTAGCTGGGAACAGAGACAGGGCAAGATACACCAGACTCCAAAGTTCTACTTTGGCCACTGCTCCAAAATCTGCTGGTAAATGTCTGTGTGCCATAAGAAGCAGGTGCTTCTCCAGAGAAAATGGCTCCTAACCAGCCAGTGACCATAACCTTCTCTTCAAACCAAGAAAACATCTCAATCCCAAAGAGGGTTTGCAGGTGACCATGCCACAGATCCACAAACTGAAACATAGCTTAGATGTTCTGGGAGATCCTCCATGCCCTTGGTGACCCCAGAGAAGACTTTCCCCCCACTGCCTAAGGATGGGAAAGAAGCCCCCTCCTTGCAATTGCTGTTTCCAGTCATTGACACCCAAGCAGGCTGAGCCAGCCCATCCAGAAAGCAGTGTGTCAGACCACCCTGTCCCCACGCCAGGAATGGTTTTGGCAGGAGAAAGGCAGCAAATTCACACTCTTTCCATGCTCTGGTCCCCCACCACCACTACTGTCACCGGGGCTGTTATATTTCATGTGCCTGCCTGCTTCTCCTGGACCCCAAAAACATTGGGAGGCTCCTCTGCTCTTCCAGCTGGCAAACACCACACACCACACAGATAACCTCTAAGAAAAGGCTAAAAATAAGGCAAAGCCCCAGGGTCCCTTGCTCTTTCTACTCAATGATTCAAAGCCTCTTGCCTCACACCATGCCCTCTGCTCCTCTGCACTCTTCCAGCTGCTGGCTGCTGGAGGGAAGTTTCTAAGTGATACTTCACGGTAGCTTTGCCTGGATTCAAGGAAACCTCCCATGAGAAAGGCCAACGAGCTTTGTCCTCACACGCTAAAACTACACAGGGATGTATTTGGGGAGAGCTGTGCTCTCAAATGCAACACTGTGCCCATCCCTTTCACAAAAACAATGACCCTGGCAGCAAAAATGTTAGGGGTTTTTTCCCATCCCCAGGCTGCTAGAAACAACTAATTTGCAACAGAGAAGCATCCAGATGTCACTGTAGCAAGGTCCATGCTGTTATCTGGCAAGGAAAACTGCTCTGGCTTGGCTTCCCAACAGGACAAACTGGCATTTTGTCATGGTTTGAGCCAGGTTTCAAGGAGACCAGGGCAGCCAGCAAGCCCAGGTGGGGATGTGAGCTGGCACCTTCCCTCTGCTCTGCTTCCAGCTGGGAGAATTAAGCTTCTGACTGCCTGGGATGCAATGCCAGCTTCTATTAGAACAGCGCCTTGCGCCAGTGAAAGGTCAAAGGCTTCCCTGCTCCTTCCCTAGGCTGTCATAAATATCACCCAGATGGACCATGTCCCTTCCGGGAGGTGAAGATGCAGCTCCACAGCCCCCCTGCGCTGCTCCCGTGACAGCTCCTATTGGCATGGAGGGCAGGGAAGGCAGGGCCAGCAGTGGGAGTGGGAGCACAGGCAGCCGCCAGCACAGCCGGCTTCCTTCCAGGCTGTTAGACTGATCCTTCTCCAAGCAGGAAAGTGTCACAACACAAAGGAGATGATGTGACAGATGGGGAGGGGACTGGCAGCACCTGCACCCGGCGAGGCAGACGCACAGGAGCCGCACAGCAGCTTCGCTCTCTCCCACCCACGGCCAGACAGAGGCAGGGGTGGGAGTGAAGGGGCACGAGAGAGCCTGGCAAGAGCAAAGGAGAGGTTAAAACAAGGGGGAAAAGGATGCAGTGGCTGCGCCAGCACACAACGGCCACAAGGCTGTTCTCCCACAGCCAAGATTTGCATCTTTAATAACTCCTGCCTGCTCACAGGCACTGGGAATAACCCATCTAGGGGGAGGACTGTGCCACAAGCAAGATTCGAGTGCTTGCAGGTCTCTAAGCACTGGTCTCCACTGGCTGAATGCACCTCCTAGTTGCTGCTCAAAAAGGCAAGGAAGAAACCAAATGGTTTTGCAGGAATATCCCAATACCCAGCTGTGGGAGAAAGGTGCTTCCCTGAGCAGAGAGGGAAAAAAACCCTCAAAGCCAACAAAAATAACCCTCTGCTGTGCTTCAAACAGCCCTTATTAACCAGTCCTGAGAAATCCCAACACTCCTGAGCCCTAGGTACTAGTCCCGAGGATCCATGTGGAAAGGAGGGAGATCACCCAGTTGTCAGCTCTGCTGAATAAACAGCCAAGACTCTTCCTGCTTCTGCTGCTTTTAGCCCGTCAAATTAATTTTTCACATCCTCTGCAAGCGCATGCGGTGCCTTCCCCGGGCTGTGTGGTGGGGAGGCTGCTAATAAGGACAGAGCTGACTGCGGGCTCCCCAGCTGCCGCATCCCTCCTCCATCCTTTTTATAGCAGCGGGCAGGAACAACTGGCAGCCTGTGGAGGGGCTGGTGGCTCGTAAAAGGGACTAACAGTGCTGGCAAGTGGAGCACGGACAGATGCTGCAGAGCTTCCCCACGTGCTCTGCCAGGACATCCCATTCCACTGGCCTAGGGATGGGGAACGTCTATCAGGCCCTGGAGCTCTGGCTGTTCAAGCCCTCACTGCCCTCAGGGGCAAGAGTGTGATTTGGAACTACAGGACACAGAGGTTGCCTGGATCTGCCTGGGCATTGCTGAACCAACTCCTATCCTGACCCAGGCTGATGCCGGCAGCAGATCAGCCACCGACACGAATGCTCTTTGACTCCCTGAGTGTTTGCAGAGGCAGGAAGAGGCATGTATTCGGAAGGAAGCAACATCTGGGGAAAGGGGAACCGAAGACAAAAAAAATATTACAGATGTATTCGAGCCATTAAACAAACACCTCCAGATCAAAGAGCAGAGGGCAAAGGTTGGGAACTCATCTGGCAACGGCAAGCTGGGGTGGCGAGGGGAGCCAGCTCCAAGGGCTGGCGGGGCATCTAGGGAAACTTTACTACTTACAGATTTTGTGTTTTCCTTTGATGGGAAACTTCAGAACCATCTCCTGGGGATTAGTGCAGATAAAGACAAATGGAGAGTCGGACTCCTGGCTCAGGTCCGGATACTGTGAAACACAGAGAGACACAGAGAGCAGAGTTAGGGCGGCTGCATGGGTGCAGAAAGAGCTCAGTGGGCAAGAACAGAGGGATCTTAGCCAAGATATGGGTTATATGGAGGGAGTAGCAGCTCAGACCAAACCACTTCAAGAACTTTTAACAAAAAAAACCCAAACAATTCCAGGTTTGGGTCTTATTTTGCAAGCCATTTGCTCAGCCTCTTCCCACCCTACCTCTGCTGGAGCTCGCTGCCTCTTTGGATCTGCTCACCCCTTACAGCCCCCTTTAGCAACTGACCTGTGCTACCCCTGTGGTTTCACACTTGATTTAGGCTGATCAGAACCCTGGGATGTTGACAGGGGTGTGGTCGGGGCCCCACCATCACCAGCCCACCTGTTCACTGGGACAAGCAAGGGACAGATTTTCAGCCTGATGTATCCCTGGATTCAGCTGACTGGGAATGTGAGTATTCCCACTAACCCCTAACTCGTCATGGACAGCACACCAGCACCTCAACCAAAATAACCTGCCAAATACAGCCTGAAATGACCACCAGAAGGGTGGCCACCACCAGCTGTTCCAGCTACAGATACATCCCCAAATGTTCCTCACAAAGCTTAATCCCAAACACAAAGATTTGAGATTTGGGGAGTGTGCACTGTCCTGCTGTGGGACACACATCCCTTGATATTCACTTGCACATAAATGGTGATCAAGACACCTGCTACCTACCAAGGTGATAGCTCAGAGAGGCCAGCTCAGGGCTGGCTCCATGCACGGAGTCAATGGAGGGATTTTACCACACTGAAGACATGGGGGGATTTTATAGGAAGAGAATAAACAGATTATAGAATCATGGAAGCATTTAGGTTGGAAAGAGACCTCTAAAATTGTTTCTCTCATTAACCATGGGGGAAAAAAGGAGAAAAAACCCACTCCTTGCAGGAAGCACACCAAGATCCTGGCTGGCTACAGCTCAGCCTCCCTGGCATTCAGAGGTGAAATGCAAAACAGTCATAAAAAATGTATATCTCAGCTCTCACCTCAGATTGTCCACAAGCTGCAGAGCTGGTGCTGACAGGCGCTGAGGCCAGTGCATGCCACGAGGATGCTCCAGCCCAGGAAACCCTGCTCAAACAGACTGAGGAAGTGGTTTTCCTTCCATGGGAAAACTGCCTTCTTTTTTGTCCTGCTCCCCTGCCTTCCTCGAGCAGATCTGTCAAGGCTGCTGGAGGGGACAGGATGCCAGACCAGATGGAGCTGCGTGTCCTGGCAAATCCCCCATTTGTTACTAACAAATGACTCCTAGGCTGAGTGTTTAAAAAGCTCTCACCGACCTGCCAAAATGAGTTTGGATTTGCCCTGGAACAGCTGGGCACGGTGAGGGAAGCAGGGAGCGACCCGCTCTCCCCACACTGCAGCAGGGTTTGCCAGCATTGCCAGCAGTTCAGGGAGATTTAGAGAAGCCCAACGCTGGGATTGGATCAACCAGGGGAAGCGTTTCCAAGCCCTCTCATTTTACAACAGCATGTAAGAGCTGTGCACTGAGTAAGAGAGAGGTAAAAGCACTCAGCTGCCCCGTGCAGCTCCATGCCGGGGAGGAGGAGCACCACTGATCCGCATCACAGCCAATGCCCTGCCGCAACAGCCCAGGCTTGGATAGGTTTCTTCCTCTCTTTTTTTTTGGCTGAGTCACCTTACTTGACTTGCTTCCACTGCTCCATGCCCATGCCAAGGACTTTCATTTCCCATCTGCAGGGAAGGAAGATCTTGGAAGGTTAGGAAGAGCCAATGTGAATATCCCTGGCCAACGCCTGTAAAGTGTGAAATGCTGGCACTGCTTTGTCGCTCTCGGCATCACATGGGTGACTAGTGGCACCTCTGTGGCAGGAGGACCTGAGGACAAGCCAAAGGACCAAGGTCCTCCAAGGCTGGAGGACCAAAGGGCACCCAAACCTGGCCGCAGAGGCGATCCTTTCCTGCTCCACTACACCTGGTTCAGCCCATGGCTTCTTCAGCCAGGCGGGGCAGCCAGGATGGGTGTGTTGCAGAGGTCCTGCTGCTGGAATACAGCTGCTTCCCAAATCCCCTCAGCCACCATCTCCCAGGTGGACCTGGACACCACCATGTTCCCCTCACACCTTTTACAGCCCCATCCTGGGAACATCTCCCAAACAGGCATCAGCAGTGAAAGCAATAACCGGTTGATTTCTCCACTGGCAGCTTTCATCCAAAACCAGGATCGAGCCTTCAGCTCCAACAGTTCCAGCTCAGTCTGACCCCAAGGCCAAGGTGGATGCCACAGCTGTGACTTGAATTCCCACTTCCACACCCCAGCCTTTCATCTTTGCTCCCAGGGTGCATTTCTGTATGTGAGCCAAATCCCTTTTTGTCCTTCATTTTAAAAAGCTTTGGTCCTTCCTCTGGCATCTCACTCCCAGAAGGCAGGGAAGGAGCCCCTCATCCAGCCACTACATGTAAGGCTTCCTATTGTACCTACCCCAGAAACCTCTTATCCTGGTGAACAAAAATCCAGAATATTCCTGCGGGCTGGAGCCAAGGAAGAGCCATAACTCTTTCCTCTGCCTAATCAGGATGCTCCCAGGTGAGGAAGATGAGGCCAAGCTCCCACAAGATGCTGAGCCAAGCCAACAGCCCAGCTCCCTTCTTCCCGCAACCCCTGCCATGACTACATTCCATTCATTCATCCCACAAAAATTTAGGAAGCTCTACTCTCAGTGGAGATGCTGCCACCAAGATATCAAGCAGGTCTGCCTCTGTTACATTGTCCAAAGCTGCCCAAGTTTAAGTACCAAAACCTCATTTCTCACTGTTTCTGCTGTGAAAGGTCAGTCGAGTCACTCTACTGTCTGCAACACAGGAAATTTAGGAGATGGAGAACAAATTTATTCCCAACTACTCCATCCACAGGCACTATCATCTATCCCATCACTTCAGTAAACCTGAGCTTGGAATAAAAGCCCAAAACCCAGAGCTGGTGCAGCAGAGGAGGAGGACAGAGCATATCCTGTCATACTGGTCAGGTTGGACGGAGCTTGGAGCAACCTGGTTCTCGTGGAAGGCGTTTCACCCCATGGCAGGGGGTGAAATGAGATGAATTTTAAGGTTGCTCCCAACCCAAACCAGTCTGGGATTCTGTGATCCCCAGTAAAGACAATCTCCAACAGCAGTTTTACAAATAAAAGGTCAATTCAGAGGGAAACCATGCCCCCTGTCTTCCAGAGACCAAGAATCAAACCCAGCCAGGAGTCTGATGGGGGATGTCCCTTCTTAAATTCAACAGCACTCATCATTCTCATCTTGGGGGTGTTAATAAACACATAAATGGGGTGGTACTCCAGGCTTGACACTGCCTCTACCTGGAGGCAACTTGGCATTTAGAAGGTGGCTATAACAAACACAGTCCAGAGGCCAGATTGTCCCTCAAGAAGAAGCAAACCTACTCTCCTCCAATCCTGCGGATGACCAGGGAAGCTCGAAGGAGAGGGGTTATGCAGTGCAACTACAGTATGACAAAAAATGATTCAGCCTCCTTTCAGACCTTCTTCTACCCTGGAGCCAGCTGGAGACAAGGCAGGTGGGAGGCCAGTGGGCTCCCTAGGCTGCAAACAGCCAACGTGGCTCACCAAGAGCCGCTCCTCCCACTGCTTCGCACCAACACCCCACAGACGCGCTCCACACACAGCCTCCACGCAACCACTGCCCCCCCTGCTCATCCCACCTCTCCAGCTGGGCTTTAGTTTGATGCTAACAGGTCTGGAAGATCCCAGCTGTGAGGAGATTAGGTGGGTGGGAAGAGAAAAGCAGATCTCAAGGCAGCTTAACACCCGCAGGAAGAGCTCGAGGTTAAATGAAGCTGGAAAAGGGAGCTGAGCGCTGGGCTCTGCTAAAAACCGGCCACCAGACTCACCCTCACGTCACAGCCGGCGCTTTGAACATGTATTAAGCAGCTATCAGATGTCCCCAACAGCCACCCAGCTCAAGCTGCAAGCAGGGATAATTGCTAATGAATGTTCCCTACACTTTGTTTTCGCCATCCCTCGTCTCCCATCACCAGCTTGTCACCACCAGGAATAGCAGCAGGGCTGCCAGCCTCCCGCTCCACAGCCCACAGCAAAAGAGCAAAGGAGGGGACGAGCCAGCTCAGAGCCAGCAAGACACAAACCCACCTTCTCTGACATCTGAGGGAAAAAAAAAATCCTGCTATATTTTCCCCCCCATACCAATCTGTTAAATTTTTTTTCCCCAATTTAGGTAAAGCCTGTAGCAGGATGCTGCGGCCATGTAGGCTCACCCAGCATCACTGGTACCAACGCAGCATCTGGGACTCTTTGCTCATCCTGATTCCATCTCCACAGGAGAAAAAAACATGGAGAAGGGCCATCCCAAAACCCTTGACTGCTGCACCCCTCCCCAGTAAGCTGCACTGGCTTGAACCCAACTGCCTGACCTGAAGGCAGGGGAATGGAAAGAGCAGAAGGAAAACGTCCTGGGGGGAAGCCAAACCATCACTAACGAGATGAGCTCTGCTCTGGTGCATCCGAGGCAGGAACAAAGACACCGCGTGCACAGAGCAGCAGCTCTGCGCTGCACAAAGCCCGAGTGCTCCCGGCAGCTTCTTTAGTGATCCTCCAGGAGCATTCTTGCTCTCATTAAGGCCTCGGGACACAAAGGGGTGGGAATAGCCCTGGTTTCACACGTGCCAGACTACGGAGTCCTGCAATGCAGCCTGAGCTTTCCTCTGCTTTCCCTGCCACGGAGCGCACATCCTGGTTAGCCAGAGCGTGGCGGAGAATTGCACGCTGGAACCTGTGGTCCTTCCCCTGGGCACTGCCACTCTCTCCATCTTACAGCTGCCAGGGGCACCAGCAGCGAGGAGGTGCTTGAGATGCTCTGCAAGGTTCATGATGGAAAGGGGTGAATCATTTTCCTGGCGTGGCTCCTCGGTGAACAACAGGGAAAACACGGCTCACTCTGCCAGCCAGTGCCGGGCCAGGACACCCGCTTCAGCCTTCATTTCCCTGCTGCTATCCAAGAGCTTTGGAATAAAAGAGGCAGCACTGGAAAGCAAGGCTGTCTGGAAAGAATAAAAGCAAGCAGATCCCATGTGCTGGCAAGAGAGTTCACCACAAAATGCATTCAAAGGGGAAAAAAATCATCCTGGTGGAGGCAGCATCTCCTCCGAAAGAGCGGGGCTGCTGGATCCAGCAGTGGCAATAAATCAGCTCCCCCCAGCAGGCAGAAACACACACTGGCCTCTTCCTGGGTGTTGGAGACACCCCTTGGCCACGTGCAAAAAGAGGAGTCGGATGCAAGGGATCCCTGGGAGTCCAACTTCCTTCACCCTGTTTTCTTGGTGATTTGTGGGAGAGGCGGATCCGCACTTCTTTCATGCCTCATAAGCTTCATCGCTGTCAGAGACACGTAACAGGTAATTAACTACTAAACAGCCATTTTCTCCTCCTCTCCGGAGGGATATTGCTCACCATCCAGCTAGAAAATGTTTCTTCAGAGGTTTGCAAGAGGGAAAAGAAAAGGGGCAGCTTTTTGGGAGTGATGGGGGTGCTGCGGCCATGCCTTGCAGCAATGCCTGCACCACAAACACATGGATCCAGGAGAAACGAAACCATCAAAAATGAGAGACGATGCTTAATTGGATGTGGGTGCCACTGTGCCCAAGCCACATTTGGCCTGTCACTTTTCCAAGGAAGAGTGGTTAAGGAGCATCAGCTCCCTGTCTGTTGTTCTGACAGCAGAGGTCTCCATCATTTCTTTACAAGGAGATTCCCTTTAGGGAATTATCCAGCCAATTTTCCCAACACAGCCTTCACCCTGAGTGCTCCAGGGCACATTCACCCAAAGGTGACACCCAACTGCAAACAGCAGATCCAGGTTTACCACCCCTGTGTCACCTCCTGATTCAGCCCTCCAATCCTGGAAAGCGCTTGCAGAGCACCAAGAGCTTCACTCCAAGTTTTCATCACCCTCATGACACAGTCTTGCATCACACTTCCACCTCTAAGCACGTTCTCAAGCACTATCTTTTGAAGACATAGGCCAACCAGCCTTTGGCTCATGAGAAATGTAACATTTTCCTAAACAGAAACCCTAAAGCAGATCCAAGTTTCTAGAAATGCCAAATTTTCTAGCTTGAGGCAGAAACATCCAGAACATGCACCCAAAGAACACTACAAGCTGTCCTTGGCCATGGAAGAGCTTGGGGATGCAGCAGAGCTGCTCCATAGAGGCTGTGTTAGAAAAGAGATACGCACTGATGTTCAATTCAAATCAATAGAACACGAAAAGAAGGAAAAAAACACAGGATCACAAAGAAATCCAAACAAAAGCCGTGAGCCAAACTTTTGTTTAAAAGCCTGTCAGGTCTAGACTGCAACGTGTGAGGAAGGAACAGCTCGAAACCACAGCTGCTAATGGTTATGGATTTGGCAATCAAAATGTCTTTGTTAAAAAAAAGAGAAAAAAAGTTAACTGCCTGACTATTGAGGTTACAAACCGCAGCCTTGATGCATTGTTGCAGTCAACATCCTCCCTGCTGTTCCTGAGCGCTTACAGCTGCTGCTGGCAGCTCGTGTGCTGGCACATGCTCCCTGCACCAGGATGCGCAAGGAATTTTGTGAGCCTGCCTTCCTTTCCCCTTCTTCCCACCACAATGCCTGGCAGCCCTCGGCTGCTCTGCCCCTAGCATGCCTGGCTGGTATGCAACCAGATCCAGGCACAGCAGGCTGGGATCGCCGCAGGATCCTTCCCTGGTCGGGCGGATCCATCTGGTGGGTGTTCTCCGCTTCCAGCCCAGAGCCCGGCTCTCATCATGGTGTGGTGTTCCTACACCACAGGCTGTACTTTGATTTGAAGGGCAGGGGAAGCAATTAAAACATAGCAAGTAATAACAGGACTTTGAAATGTAGATTTAATTCAAACTTGTGCTGGTGCACTCCAAGCAGTCTGCCAGGAGACAGAGGATCCAGTAGTGCCAGCAACAGCTGCTGCATTCCCCAACTCTCCCTGAACCGGCATCTCAGGACCTACAGCCACCAACACCCTCCTGCAGCTCACATCCCAGCCCAGGACAACACCCTCCCATGGTAAACCCTGGAAGGGCTGGAGATGTTTATAGAGCGCCTGACGGCCAGTCCAGGAGAAACTGGGTGGACTTGGAATAATATTTGGGAAGGTACAAGGCTGAAAGGGCTGTTTTCATCCCCCAGTACCAAGGGACAGCAGGGGCAGGGCTAAGCTCAGCTCCAACACAGCCCCATCACCCACATCATCGGACAGACACGGCAAGGAGAAGGGAAAAGCGATGGGGAGGAGGAGATGAGGGGAACCCAGGGCACCTCATGGAGCTGCACCCAGCTAGATACAGTCAGACTTCAAGCAGCTTCACAAAGTGCTTTCATAATCAGAGCTGGGAAGCACAGGGGTAGGACACAACCAAGCCGGAAAACCCAAACGTTGGGAACACAGCCCTGCGCAGCTGTGTCCCTGCCCTGCTTCACTTGGGCAGCTGCCTCTCCCCATGCTGACCCTTGCTGCTGCTCCCCAAGGAGGTGGGATGCTGGCACCTGCTCTCAGGATCGATTCAACCCCTCGAAGGGGATGGGATCTCTCACAGGACCAGGAAATACATCAGAGTGACTGGTCTGTTCAGGGTTAGGAAATCAATGACACACCAACAAAAGCTTAAGCAAGCAGAGTCCTTGGGCACTCTGCATGTTCTGTGAGAGTTGTATTTTGCAGCTGACACATCATTTGGGGTCACCTTGGAAAGGATGGTCACGGCTCAGCCAGGATGGGGAGGCAGTGGGGCATCTGACCTGGGGCTCAAGGTCAATTTTATCTAACCCTCAGTTTCAGGATTAAAAAAAACCCAAACACTGAGAAGGCAGCAAGTATCAGTGACCACATCTGAGAGAGGGAAAAAGCCCTGCCAGCTCATGAGTAGTTTGCTGAAATGGTAGCAGAGGCAAAGTCCACAGTCATCATTAATTAAGTCATATGCTTCAGCCTTGGCTTCGCTTTCTCCCTTGGGTCCAGGAAACCAGAGGAGAGGGCAAGCAGGCCTCTATCATTCGATTTCTTTGGCATGCTAATGCATTCCTAAATTAATCATCATCAAGTGACAATCTCTCCTTCATCTTAACAGCCTGAGCAATGGCCTGAACAAACCTGCTGGCTTATGCAAGGCAGCTGGAGCCTCAGAAGAGCCTCTGATGAAAACCAAAGCACTTCCCATATGGAAAAACTCCCCCATCTCTCTTACTGCCTCTAATCCAAACCAGCTGCATTCCTGCTCTGCTCCCAGAACCACGAATCGGGGGATTTTGTGGGGTGAGAACCTGAATTAAAGAGATGCATCACCCTGTGAGCCAGCCTAATGCCTGACACCACTGAATCTGGCATCTGATTACACAGAAAAGACAAATTCAGCTGAGGAGAATGCACGGCCCTGTAAAGTTCAAAGGCCTTTCATGGGTTGCAATCATTAACAGCCACCTAGACTGCTCCAGAAGGAAGGATATTTGACCTAGCTAAAAATCCTTCTCTGGGAGAGGTGCCTTGGGAATGAGAAGGCAAATATCCTGGTGGTGGAGGCGAGGAAGGTGCTAGGACAGCACCACACAAACAGGCATTTGTCTCACTCGGAGCCTGCACTAGGCAACCTTTACCTCAGGGACCAGGTCCTCATAAAAAGTCTCTATGCATTTATACTGTTGTTAGAAGCACACATCAATGTCTGTATTTGTGTTTCTCCCTCTCATTAACTCCTTAGGAAAATATTCCCAGAGGGCTACTGTTCCTTTATTTGGAGATAATCTAAACAGGCACCTTCTGGAGTCTAAATATAGAAAGTCTCTACCCTTCTTCACTCCTATTTGAGAATCTAAAGCAAGCTCTGTACACTGGGCACCTGAGTCTCATTTATTTGTTGTTGCTCTTTTCACCAGGGAGGGAAGGGGAGGCCAAGAGTTTAAACCCAAATTTCCTGAGTGGGAAAGCTGGAGCCTATTTAAATGATAGTTGCAATCTTGTGGCACAAAAATAGCTTCTACATGTTCCCCTGTGCAGATTTAGGACACTAAGTGATCACCTAGAAATGAAAAATAAACACTTAACTCCCATCAAACATAATTAGCTAATATTTCAGCCTAGTATAATAGCTCCATCAAGGTATCGGCGTGTGTCTGCACTCAAAATAAGCCAAACACACCTATCAACCACCAAAACAGCAGCAGGAAACACTCTTTTTCCAGTTAAATAGTCTCTCAGATCAAAGTCATTAGCAAAATGAATATGGACTTCAGAGCACATGGAAATGGCATCAATGTAAACACTTCCCTGCTGACTTTCGTCCTGTGCCAAGCCCTGCCTGCCCCATCCCACAGATCCCAAGTGGGTGCTGCTGAAGTCACTGACACCTCATGCAGGAAAACAAGGGCAGCTCCTTGCTCTGCTCAAGGTGTCGGTGACGTCAGCCCCAGAGCAAGGAAAAGTCATAGTGAACACTTGGATCTCCAAGGGGGAAAAAAGTTTCCAGGTCACCTCTAGCTGAAAAGTATAACAAAGGGATCATTCTGGTCTTGAGCAGGGATTTTTGGGCTGCTGCCAGGAAGAGAAGGAAATGAGCCCAGAATGTACTCTGAGGAGGGGCGAGATGTGCAAAGCTCAACTGGAAATCCTGAGATTTCAGAGGGATCTCCAGGCACCAGGCAACCAGGGCTGAGTTCAGGAAGCAGTTCCTGCTGTGGCTCCCTGTGAACAAAGCAAGTGACGCTGGACACCTGGGCTGTACCCTCCTACCTGAACACAACTGCTGCTGCCAGAGCAGCTTCAAGCCAAAGATCACAGCTCTGAGCAGTAAAATGTGGTGTAAATAACCTTTGACTGGAAGAATTGGTTTATTTTCCATGTGGGAAAGAGACCCAGCAGAGCAGATTTAACTAGTTCATGCATAGGCAGCGTAACTGGGATTAGGGTACCTGACGTGCCACTGATCCTAATCCCAAGGACATCTCTACTCTTCCTCTGCTCCCTGCTAGCTCCAGCACTCCTGTTCCATTATCACTTCCCACACGTCCCCAGGATCTGCAAACCATCTCAACAACGTCAGTCAGGCCTCAAATGCTGCAGGTAGGGCAGAGGAAGGTAGGACCGCCCACTCTCAGTGGTGATGAAAGGCCAGGCTTACATGTGCAGTAAAAATGTGGATAAATAACCCCTCCCTGGTCATAATGCAAGAGCTCTGGCAGGGAATGGGTCTGACTCTGCTGGGGCAGTATTGCTTAATTTTGGTTTTTTGAGCACAAATGTAAAAAAAAAATTTTTATGAGGATAATGATAGAAAAATACCAGCAGGGTGCCACAACGTCTTCATTAGCAACCTGAGAGAGCATGCAAACAGCAGGGAAATTAAATCTGCAGACAGTGCTAAACAGGGAGTGGGTGACAGCAGTGAAAGGGCTGAGAGGTAATGGGAGAGTCACAGTGGGGACAGACCACAAAACCATGGAATCACAGACTGGATTGAGTTGGAAAGGACCTTAAAGCTCATCTCATTCCACCCCCTGCTGTGGGCAGGGACACCCTCCACTATCCCAGGTTGCTTCAAGCCCTGTCCAGCCTGGCCTGGAACAGTTACAGGGAGCCAGGGGCAGCTACAGCTTCTCTGGGAAACCTGTGCCAGTGCCTCACCACCCGCACAGGGAACAATTCCTTCCCAATATCCCATTTAACCATGCCCTCTGGCAGTGGGAAGCCATTCCCCCATCTCCTGGCACTACTTGTCCCAAGTCCCTCTCCAGCTCTTCCAGAGCCTCTTTAGGCACTGGAGGGGACTCTAAGGCCTCCTCAGAGCCTTCTGTTCTCCAGGCTGAACACCCCCCAGGACGAAGAAAAACAGACCTAAGGCCAGGAAGAGTCTCCCTTGCCTATGGGAATAAAAAGTCACAAGAGTCAAACCAAAAACCTGTGACTGCCAAAAAACACTGGATCACCATCAAAACACCATGAGCAAGCCAGGAACTATTTCATCCTCAGGAGGTTGGTATAACCTGCAAGTGAGGCTCGCCCTGCACTTGTGAAATGATTTCTTCTGGAACATGCAGGAGCCTCAAACGGGAGGTGGTGAGGAGGAGAGGTGTGAGTCAAAGCACAGCGCCTGGAAAAGCTCCACGGCGGCTCAGTCCCCGAGAGGTCTCTGTTCTGCATCACCTCTCCCCTCCCCTGCTCACACGTTCCTTGAAAATACCCAATGTTTCTGCACACCCTAAGTGGTGAAAAAGCAGCATGTTCCTTGCCTCTCTCCCTGAGCTACAAGGAATCTTTGCACACTGGGAAATGGCTGGATCACAGTGCTGACCTGGGCTGAAACACCCACGTGACCAACAGGAATTTCTTGCTCCCAGCGAGACCCAACTCAGATTTTTGAGCTGGTGCTGCACACTTTGTCATCTTGCTGACATTTGCAATTAAATTCAGCTTAGCTTCTTTCAGATGCACTTGCTGCTCCTGAGAGCCCAAAAAACCAGACATTTCCTCAGAAAGCAATGCAGAAAGGCTCAGATCTCTGAATTTTAGCTCACAAATGAGGGAAATTACCGCTGCTTAAAGGAATTCTGGGAAAAACAGACAAAATCACCATAAAAAAGGCAAGATATTAGGAATTATAAGTAGTTTGCAATATGAGAGCAGCAAAAATGCAACCCAGGAAATGCCACAGCATTGAGGAGAAAGGGAAATCTGTCATTAACACATTGGATAATGGTGCTCCTGCAATACACTGCTCTGCCTCCAGTGCCTCTGTGGCCAAGCAATGCCCACAAACTGGAAAGTATTTCCAGGGAATGTGGCTAATTGTGAAGGTCCTCCAAGAGAAGATTAAAGCAAGTTACCTACAGCACAACTCCCAGATGGGAGACACTGTCACAGCCATTCTACCAATGCCTGCAGAACACATCCACAAAGGAAGAGGAGGGATTGTGACAAACAGAAAAGTACTTGTAAGAGACCAAGATCTATTTTTCCACCACTGTTACAGACAGCAGGAGATGGACAGGAATCTCCACCGAAGCCCAAATGGCAAATTAGTGGATACTACAAAAGAAAATCCCTGCACTGGCCTTGGTATCCCTTTCTCCCTAGGCTTGTTTCCATACAAGGCCAAATACTCCTGTAGGTTTCATGGTATTCCAGTCCCAAAGCTCCCTCTGCTGCTCATACTCTAATTTCTCTGCCTTCCTACTGTGATTAAGAGTAGGAAGGCAGAGACAACCTTACCAGAAATACACTCCCTGTCTTTCCAGGCATCTCTCCCAGGCAGAAACCTCACAGGGTTTGGGGAAGCCAGAGAAACACTTCCTGAATCAGCCCCAACTCCTGCTGCCTTTCCAGCTCTTCACAATAAGACCATCCTGGTGGATTCCTTCCCAAGGAACCCATCTATTCCACCTCACAAGATGATCTTGGTTCACTATCAAGCCCTACATGGTTTGGTGATTCCCACCAGACCAAACCTGAGGTGCACAAGGGGCAGCAGAGTGAACCGGGATAAAATGGGATCAGGAACAGCCATACTGTTCTTGATTCTAAGTGCAGGTTTTGTAAGTCCATAAAACACACCCCAAAGAAACCTCCTGCTCCAGATTTTGGGCATGGAGTCAGTCACAGCATCAGACTTGGGTCTCAGAAAGTCTCTAGTCCAACCTCCCAACCAAAGCAGGGCCACCACTGAACTCAGGTGAGGCTGCCCACAGCTTTGTCCTCTTGGATCTTGAAAATCCTCCCAGGTGAAGACTGTCCAATCCCTTAGGCAATGCCTGCCCCACTGCTGGGCCATCCTTATGGTAATTTGTTTCCTTAAGCCACATTGAACCCTCCCCTTTCAATTTATGACCCTCCTGCTGTGTGTGTCACCACAGAGCCCAGCTCTGTCTCCCAACAATCTCCTTGCAGGAAGTGGAAGATCTCTCTGTCTCCTGCGTCTCCTCACAGGGCTCCAGCCCCTAACCACCCTTGTAGTCTCCATGGGATTTGCTCCAGTTTATCAACAATTTTATGGTGACCCAAGTATTCCAGATGTGGTTTAACCAATGCAAAGAGGAATAATAATTCTAGTGGTTATGACTCCTCTGGGATTCGTACCTACTCCACGACAGCAGGTTAGTCAAGCATGAGTTTATCCTTAGCTAAGTCCACACTGGCTATTCTTAATGTCCTCTTCCTCCATGTGCCCAAAACTGGCTTCCAAGAGCAATCTCTCTGCGAGATTCCCAGAGACCAAGGTGAAACTGAGTGGCCTGAAGTGTCCAGATCATCCTTCCTTCCCTTTCTAACCACAGGTGCAACAGTCACCAAGAATCCTCTCCTGGTTTCCATAACCATCCCAAGGTAAGAGTGGCCTCACAAGGCCATCTGCCAATGCTCTCAGCACATCTGCACACACATCATCACCCATGGACTTGTATGGGTTGAGATTTCTCAAAAGACTCCTGATTCCAGCCTTGCTTCACTACAGGTAGCCCTGTGGCTCTCCTGTCCATCCTCCCTGGTGGGAAAGAGCTCACCTCCTTCCATGGCTCCACCTCCAGGTCACTCAGTGCCCCAACCAGGCCATAATACTCACCAGCTAGGCCAGTGTGACACCACCAGTGAGGCCACTGTGACCTCCAGCTCCTGTAAGAATCACCAGGTAGATCCAGCAGCCATGGACCACGAACCCCCTGCATGGGTAAAGCCACTCTCTCCTGTACCAGGGCAGACAGTGCCGCTGGCACCACAGGGCAGGGACAAGGTCCCATGGCACAGCACTGCCACTGCAGCAGAGCTGTCCATGTTTCCATGCTATCCTGAGTTGCCAGGCCCCCTCATGTCCTCTGCCACATAAATCCTGCAATAACTTGTATCTTCTCAACACAACCTAAAATTTCCAATGTGTTCTCCAGAGGCAAGTTCCACCACTTTAAAAACCTGCTGGTTAATGCAAGCATGGAAAGGTTCATTTCTGTACTCACCTGCTCCTGAAATTGCTCTTGTGATAAACAATCAGTCACATCCACACAGCCCAGGAGGCATCCTGACGGATAATCACTTGGAAATTCCACATCTGCAGCAAAAGAAACATCTCTTCAGAGAGCCCATATTCCCCCACATAACTGGGTGTCTTCCAATCCCCAGGTGCCCTTCCCTCCCCTCCAGGCAACTCTACTTTTTGAGGCACAAGAACACATACAGCAATTTTAAATTTTTTGTGCCTTTTCCAGGTCAGGATCTTCCCCATGAAGGACTAGGGCTGGGAAATTTAATTTTATATATAGCTTTCCCTGCTCAGCAGAGAGGGATTTCTGACACTGCTCATTACATGGCTCAATGTACCAAATCATTCTAAGAACCAAGGAGAGGAGTTCACCTTTCCTGAGCAGCATTCTGTAGGTGGCCTCCAGTTCAGAGATTTCCTGAGGGGAAGGTCTTTTAGCAGTAGCTGCAATCCATAACCTCCCTCGATGAGATGTGTACCAGGTCCTGCCCTCCACCCTATAGAACAAAAGAAAACGTTAAGACTAAAACTCCAGCAGAAATCATCCACGTGGACAGATTTTTCATTCAAACATAGTCAATTCCTGCTACTAAGCGTTGCCCGAATTATCCCAACTCAAGCAATGTGTCAGGACCACAAAGAAAAGCTGAGCTAGGCAAAAAATAATGTCACAAATACAGCAGAGCATGTTCTCAGCGCTTTAGAGGACATTAAGTCCCAGCACAGCCAGCAGAACACATATGCAGGACAATCCGCTCACAGAAGTCCCTTACAAGTTCCCAAAGTCACACGGAACAATCAAGGGAACAATAAGGGACTAAGTCTCTGCATGGAACAGTTGTCTGGAGATCCTGGAATTCTGCAGCTGTATCAGAGTCACTGGAGTATCCCCAGAACACCTGGATGAACAATTCAGGCACATTAAGATTTACAGCATCTTTAGCTTGGGAAGTGAAAAAGCTTTGCTCTCCAAAATGAGAAAGATAGTGAAGGGAAAAAAAAGACTAAAGAAGATTCTTCGTTCACTATGAACAGTAGCAGCTTCTTTTTGTAACCCAACTCCCAGCCCAGGGGGGAAGGTAGTGGCAAGGGTTGTGTTTCTTTTAAACAAAGCCTGGTGCCACTGTTGCCTTCTCTATGCTGAACAAAAATCCAGAAGAACGTATTTAAAGTGATTATCTTATTTTCTTTTCAAATTCCACACAGGAACGCCCCAACTACAGCAGTGAAATCTCAGCCTCTCTCTACATTCACCCATTGTGAAGAAACTTGTCCCTTACAGATTAGGTGTAATCTCCAAAAAAAAAGATTTTCCAGCTCCTCAACCCCTCATTACACTGGAGGAGGAAGCACATCTTCCACACCTGGAGCTATCACAGGTATCAGTCATTGCAGAGAGCCAGTGGGTCCACAGAAATCCTCTGAGAAACACAACTTCCCACCTCCCCAGTGGAGCAGGAGCTGCCTGGGATAGCTTCACCTTTTGATTCCTCTCACGAGCAAGGAAGCCCAAGGCTGGTGCAGGCTGAGGCACCAACCATCATCCGAGATCTCTTGCAGCTCTCGGTCCTGAATCCGCAGCCTGTTCCGCTCCGAACCAGACTCACTTCCAGCCTCCATGGAATGAACGGTTTTCCTTTGCGGGAGCAAACCGGTTTGGTCCACCCACTTGAGAGTGTTCAAAAGAAACAGGGAAAAGGTTAGCACCTCTTCAAGAGTAATGTGCATCAAGAGCAAATCCTATTTGAAGTTTTCCTTCATTACCTTATGTCTTTTGGAAAATGGGAATCTGGCAGAAAAGGCTTCATAAAACAGAACTGAAAGGGTGACACCCTTAAGCTGACTCTCAGAACTCTTCTGCATTCCTGAAAAGGAGGTGGGATGCTAAAACTCCAGTAAACCAACCCACCAGGAGCAGGGCATTGTCAAACCTTCTCTATCCCAAACTGAGACAGCTGGCGAGGGACACAGGGGAGGAAAGAGGGGTGAAAAACAAGGGGAAACAGGGAATGGCTTCCCACAGGCAGAGAGCAGGGTTAAACTGGATATTAAGGAGAAATTTTTTACTGTGAGAGTTTTGAGATGCTGAAACAGACTGTCTAGACCAGTCACCCCATCTCTGAAAGTGTTCTTGGCCAGGTTGGACACTTAAACCTGGTCTAGTGAAAGGTGTCCCTGCCCATGGCAGGGAATGGAATGAGACAGTCTTTAAAGTCTCTTTCAACTCAAACCATCCTGTGATCCTTTGGGGTACTATAGACATGCTGGAATTGACAATTCTCAAGCTCAACTCTCCCAAAATTAGTCACTACTCTGGAATAAACCACTGAAGTCCCACTGACCAAAGGAGCAGGCTGGAGGAGACGGGGATTCACCAAAACCCCAGAGTTTGGTGTAATCTGTGCCCCAGGGCTCCTGGCTGGCTCACTCAGCGCACCACAGCTCATGGCCTCAATGGTCTCATCCAGTCTGCAAGTGAGAGGGATGAACAAATGAGAGGGATGAACATTCCCTGCTTCCCCTGGGAACACCTCCCTTCTCCCCACACACTCTGACTCAAAGCATTTTTTGCCCCATTCCCCTCAATTAAATTACTTCCTTGCTCAGTCTGACTTCCAATTTGAGCAGTCACTGCTCTCTACTGCAGAAACTCAGCTTGGTGTGAATTTGAGTTGAATTGGTTCTGTTGAGACAGGCCTTCTGCAACACTTCTTTCCCAGCCAGCTTTAACAGGCATGTCAGACCACTCTCCATAAGGATTTGCACCTCCTTGCTCTCAGGCACGCTGCCAGCCCTCACTCACTTGCTGTGGTACTCAGCCATGCTGCTGTCGTCCTCCAGGATCTGCCTGCCAGCGAAGTCGATGGTGATTTTCTTGGCAAGCTTAGAGGCATGGCGCAGCTCCCACAGCTCCTGCTCCCTCTTCTGGAGTGCTTCCCTTTCCTGCTTGGAGAGCCACTGGTTGGAGTCCGTGGCAAAGTAATCCGACTCATCGTCGATGACCTGGGTCCGACGCACGCTGGGAAAACAACCCCCACGGGAGAAGATGAGCACAGTGGGACCATGGCAGAGCCTCAAACTCACCCTCTAACCTGCTCCTTTCCCACCTCTCCAGAGAGCTGGACTGTCAGGAACAAAAAGCAAGGACACCCAAAGGGGATCCATTCCAGAGACTCACTCTTGTCTCACCCAATGCCATAGTTAAGGTGTATGTGGCTGCAGTCTGGGTTTTAGAAGGAATTCTCAATGTTTCTGCTCAAGGCACCTCACCTGCCAGATCACTTATGCTACTCATGACAGCCTCCCACCTGGTATCTTACCTTGTCCTATCAAATTCCAACAACTTGTCCTTGTGCTTCACAGCCATCTCCAGGCCTGATTTGAGTCTCGCTTCCTGCTGAGGCAGCAAGCCTTTGCTTATGGTATCCAAATTCCCTGAACTTTCAGCACCTGAGACACAAAACAAACCACAGCTCAGCAGTCAGTGGGTTAAAGTCATTTGGGTGGGCCAGGCTGCAGAAATGCCCCCTAAACTAAATGCCATGCCAAGAGCTAACAGTACAGCTTTGTAGCAAAATCAGCATCTTTCCAGGGGAGTTGAAGCCACAATTTTCCCTCAAGCCCATTTCACAGACTCCTTCCTCCAAGAGGAGCAATCACTTAAATATCACAGTGATAAAGTCTGGGTAGAGTTCAGGCAGAAGCTCTTGGTCTTTGGCTGTCCTACACCCTTCCCTAACAATTCAGGCAGCCAAAACTCCTCCCATCACCAACCACAAGCCTCGGGCCATAGAATCATGGAATGGTTTGGGTTGAAAAGGACCTTAAAGCCCATCTCATTCCACTCCCTGCCATGGTAGAACACCAAGGACACCTTCCACTATCCCAGGGTGCTCCAAGCCCCACCCAGCCTGGCCTGGGACACTTAAAGGGATCCAGGGGCACCCACAGCTTCTCTGGGAAACCTGTGCCAGAGCCTTACCACCCTCACAGAGAAGGATTTCTTCCCAATATCCAGTCTAAATTTCTTGTCTTTTGGTTTAAAACCATTCCTTCTTGTCCTATCACTATCTGTCCATTTAAATAGTCCCTCTGCCTACTTTTCATAAGCCCCTCTAGGTACTGGCAGGGGCTCTAAGATCTGGACGTTTTTCTTCTTCAGCAACAACCTCGGCTTTTTTAGGAGTCTCCTCCTAAAAGCCAAACCCTCTCCACATGTGGCTACCCCCACAAAGAGCCTCTTGCCCAGGACAGATTTCAGGGAGACCCAGAGCCTTCTGCTGCTGTTTTTGCCTCTCATGAACAATATCCTATCCTGACACACCACACCAGGTTCCCCAAATCAGCTGTTTCCAGAGATGGAGAAGTCTATTCCCAGCAAATGCTGTTCCTTCTTACCCCTCCTAGCAAGGGGCCCAAACCCAACCAATCAAACAACAAGGAACAACCAAAAAAAAAGCTACAAAAGGTTTGAACCTAAGTCATGATGGAACAAACCAGTGTATTCCACCACACTGGGAAATGCCTTCATTTCAGGGAAACAATTGCCTGTATTTCCCTTTGGTCACTGATCCACAGTTTTTACTCCCAAGACAAACAGCAAACCACATTCCAGCTTTTATCTACACAGATAACAAAACAAGAGCTGGCAGGGGCAGGAGGGAAAAGAGATTAAACGGGTAAGAAAAGGGATCCTGAAGTACACCAGCATCTTTATGGGAAGGATAGAACAGACTGGCTGGTGCTCTCAAGGACTTACATCCTCCTGCCATCTCCACAGCTCTAAGAAGCCCAGACCTGGAGTAAATATTTCCCCAGTTCTTTAGCAGAGTGTATTTTCCAACCAAGAACACCATGACCTTGGCTAGCTCAGCTAAACTCAGACAAACATCCCCACAAGGCACAGGTCTTCGCTGGGACACTGGGTAGTATTTCCTCTTGCTTTCCCTGGCTCTGTTCCTATTTTTAGCTCCCAAGGTAAGTGTGAGACAAGAAGAGCCATTAGAAAATATTAACCACCACCTCTCTAAGCCCAGCAAATCAGACAGCAGCACTTCATCTTCCACAGCACACATTACACAGGAGACTTATCCTAATTTTCAAGGACTGCTACAATGATGCAGCTCCTGTGATTGATTCTGGCATGCTGAATGAGCAGCCCTGGGGCCTCAGGGAAAGGACACCACATGCTGCCATTTGACACTTGCCTCTGCCATCCCTGCTGAAGCCTGAGAATGCTGCCTAGGGCTTGCAGGAGGGTCCAAGGAACCACCTCCCAATCCATCCCTTTAATGCCTACCACAGACAAAGGGCAGCAATGAGGACAAGTGGCTCAGTGAAGTCTGAAGGAAATAATGCACACAAACCATTTGGATTCATTCTGTTGCAGGTATGGAATAGCTACTGACCTGCCATGAGCTTCTTCAGCAGCTTCTGGCTCTTGTTGGAGTCCCGCTGGAGAATGTCCTGCTCTTCTTTAGTGCACACCTGAGGAAAAGAAGGAAATGAAGGCTTGGGAAGGACATCACATAGGAAGGATGTCATAGCTTCACCAGTTTCAGAGCCCTGGACAACAGCTCAGGCTGTTTAAAGTGACAGTAAAAATCCATACCTCCTTCTCTTCCCCAATGACAGGAGGAGAATCCTGGAAGCTTTTTCTTTACTAAAAGAGATATGTAGAGTTTGGGCTCTCCCTGTTCTGTGGGTGGATATGTTGCTGACTGAGGTCAAACGACAAGAGATGAGCTCAGAACCATTCCAGGCAGAACCACAACCCTTAACTTCGAGGTTTTCTCTCCTTCTTGGCCACTGGGAGTTAAACTGATCTTTCAAAATAGCAACCAATCTGCTTTAAAACATTTTGTTCTACCCAACCAATATTTTCCTCTCACATGAAGAAGAATTTCCACTCATCTGCCATCAGTAACTCATCCCCTTTCTCCAAAAGGTGCCCTTTGAACTGAAGCTGGGTGTTAACAGGTATCCCAAAGGAAGATACAAGAGTCTAAGGAAAAGCAGGACACTGCTCCTGACAAGGCTGACAAGGGCTGTGCCTGGGATGGGGCTGAAGCCTTGCAGAGATTTTGGACACCGGTGTGACACACAGGAGACTGTCAGAAACTAGACAAACACCAAAGCCACGTAAATTATGGGGGGAACCTCCTAACAGGTTCTTTCCTTCCCTCTTTTAGAACTCTGCAAGAGGAACTTCTATCTGAAGGGCTAATTCAGCCAACTTCTCCAGGTCCAAGAGGGGCAGTAACTCCCTGGTTACTCACCAGGGCCCCGCAGAACAGGCAGGGCCCAGAGCCCTCCTGCTCACAGACAATGCGCCCGCATTCCAGGCAGTTGTTGATGAGCTTGTGCTTCTGGCCCAGGCACTCGCAGGCGTGGCGGCCCGGGATGAGCACAGCCAGCCTGTCCTGCCCCTCCCTCGTGTACAGGCTGACGTACTTGGGCTTCTTCTTAGAGGAAATGCTACTGCTGCTGACTCTGCTGCTGCTCTCCTGGGCCTGGGAAGGAAAAAAAATAAACAAACAAACTGTGCTCCCAGTGCAGCACTGACAGCAGAGAGGGAGCACTGACCCCTGGGCAGGCTGGGAGGCTCAGGCAAGTGTTATTCTGCCTCACTGGAATGAAACTTGGACCAGACCCCAAACTGAGCGGAAAGGCAAGCTCAGGCCTGCCAGAAAAGCTCCAAGGAATCCAAACAAAGCAAGGACACCAGGATGCACTTGGAGTTTGCCCCCCATGCCAGCTGGAGCTGCTGGGATTTGGTTGGTGAGCCCTGCTGTCTGTGCTCTGCACCTCCAGGAGAGCCTCTTGCCTGTTTAACAGCTCCAAACAGCAGCTCAGCTACTCCCAAGGTCATTTCCAAGGATTATTTAGACTCCCTGTTTGTAGCTGTGCACCCTGTGTGTGCCTGTCCCCAGACACAGGGCTGCTGCATTCACAGTCATGTCACCTCCCAGCAGCTTCCCCGAGTCCCACCTGGCACAGCCACCTCAGCAGAGGTTTTCCTTGCAAGAAGGTTCAAGTACTGAGCTGTAAAATAAATTCTGCTCCTCCTTCTATGATCTGGCCTCAGTGATTTCATGATTCACCTCAGAGTTTCAATCTGGTTTAGTGACAAGCAGCTGCAGCATTTCCAGTCCCCCCAGTAAAGTCCAACTGGTTTTAGTGCCACTACCAGATTCAAACATTGCCACCATAATAAAACTCAAAGCAAGATAAAGTGACTTTGGCAGATCTTTTTCACTTATTTTTTTTTTAATTATGTTAGAAGGTAACTACAAGGAAATGGAACATCACTGTCCATTTTGAACCCTCCAGTTCAAAAATGTAGCATTTCATCCTATAAACACTTCTACAAACACTTTCACCCTTTGAAACCTCCCTGTTCCAAAAAGTTCCCTTTAAAAATGTGAATTCAAGTTCCACTCCTTACTCAGGAATAGCACCATTTCTCGGGTTTTAGTGTTTCTATGTTCTTATTCCACAGTTTCCTTCTGAAGTATTTCAGTTGTTAATTAAAGCTTTAATCAGTGTGACTGGGAAGGTTTAAATACAGCAGGAAAGGATGTTCTAACCACTTGGTGGCTTTAATTCCCCACCCTCATACCTGATTTAAAGAAATCACTTTTATTCCTAATTTCAGCCAGAACTTCTTTCACCTGCTCTCTCCTCTCAGGCTTTCTGGGGGAGAAAATCCATGCTGGCATATTTGTTACCTGATGATTATTTTACTCCCAGTTACAGACACAAAAAGACACAACCTTTCTCCCCAGCCTGGATATCATAGAAACATGGAAATGGTTAGGTTAGAAAAGCCCTCCAAGACCACAGAGACCCATCATTAACTCTCCCTCCTTTTCCCTCTTCCTTCTTCCCTCCCTCCCCAAGTGTCACATCCATATGTTTTTTGAACTTCTCCAGGGATGGTGACTTCACCACTGTCCTAGACAGTCCATCCCAGTATCTGACCACAGTTTTCATGAAAAAAAAATTCCCTAATGTCCAACTTAAACCTCCCCTTGCACAGCTTGAGGCCATTTCCTCTCATCCTGTCCCTTGTCTCCTGGGAGCAGATCCCAACCCCCACCCAGCTCCACCCTCCTGTCAGGGAGTTGTGAAGGCTCTCCCCTGAGCCTCTTTTTCTCCAGGCTGAGACCCCTCAGCTTCTCCTGGTGCTCCAGACCCTTCCCCAGCTCTGTTCTCCTCTCTGGATATGCTCCAGCACCTCAGTGTCTTTCTTGTGAGGGGCCCAAAACTGACCCCAGGATTTGAGGTGTGGCCTCAGCAGCGCCCACCTGGGCATCCCAGTCTGACGTGTCCCAGCCACTCCTTTCCACTTTCCAATCACATCTTTACCAGTGCCTGACATCATCTTTCCCCAGGCTCCAGGTTCCAAGCCTTGCCAGTGACCCCCAGCCCCCCACACTCACCTTGGCCAGGTCCAGTGGGGTTTTCACCTCCTCCCTGTGAGTGCTGGGCTCGGAGTATGCCAGCGTCTCCTGCTTGTTCCGCCCTTTGCGCTTCCCCTTCTTCCCTTGGTCCCCAGCCCGCGGCACTTCCGAAGCCTCTGAAGTGTGACCAAGCACAGAGAGAGGCTGCGTAAGAGCCAGCAGGAGAAAAATGTCCCTGGACTCTGCTTTGTGACTCGGCTTAAACTGTGCTGACAATCAGGAACAGGACCAGTATCCATGCAGGGATTGTTTGTAACCACCATACCCGGGTTTATGTGAGAGTTTTCTGCTCTGCACCACTCACCGTCCTTTTTGCGATACGCTGGGAAAGGCTCGGGGGGCAGCTGGGCAGATTTCCTCCACCTGCTCAGCAGCTCTTCCACAAACCAGCTCTTCTTCCCGTCGGTGCCCTGAACAAGGTCAACAACGTACTCCCGGATCTCATCCTCGTTTGTGATTGACAAGATGTACCTACGAGGGGCCGAGCGGGATAAAAACGGGTGAGAGGGCGGATGTTCCGAGCTCTAATCTCATCGCACAGGTGTATCATCTATCTTTCCTTTTCGGATCAGGTTTCTGTGGAGACCGCGGAAAGACCATGGCAGGACGTGGAATGATATGACCTTTAAGATTCCTCCCAGCTAAGAGCAATCTCTGATTCTGTGACCCCCACATTCCCCCCGGCAACTTCCCCTCCCCAAATCTCCACCCGAGCGACAACCCCGGGCACAGATTCCCGACAGCTGCACTGACACACCCTGTTTCCCCCGTGGTGCACCGAGGGGCCCCTGCCAGAGGGCAGGAGGGCCCCACCCGGCCCCAACCCCGCTCACCTCACCACGTCCTCGCCCACGTCCAGCCCGAAGTCCCCGCGCAGGTGTTGGACGCACCAGGCCAGGAGCGCGCTGGGCGCCGCCATTTTCCGCGGGGGACGGGAAACGGCGCCGCACCGCCCGACACTCTCCGCTTCCCTTCCCCCCGGGAACGCGGCCGCGGAGCGACCGTTCCGGGGCCGGTTCATAGAGTCCGGGAATAGCACGGGTTGGGAGGGACCGTAAATCCCATCCCATCCCAAACCCGTGCCACGGGCAGGGACACCTCCCACTAGACCCGCTTATTCCGAGCCCCGACCAGCGTGGCTTTCACCACTTCCAGGGATAGGGCAGCCACAGCCGCTCTGGGCAAGCTGTGCCAGTCCCCATCCCGCTTACATGGAATTTTTTCCCAATATCCCGCCCGGGCCGAGGAGAGCGGGAAGGGGAGCGGAACGGGGGCGGCCCCGCGCTGCATTGGCGGGCTCTGGCTGCCGGGGCGGGGCGGGGCTGGGCTGGGCAGTGCCGGGCAGGGATGGCGCGGACCAAAGCGGACCAGCGAGGAGGCGCCTTTCGCAAGGGTGCGGGGCCGCGGGCATGGGGCAGCGGGAAGGGAATGGGATGGGACGGGATGGGATGGGATGGAATGGAATGGGCAGGGCTGAGCTGAGGTGGGTTCCCAGTGCCGCCGCTGACCCCGCTGTTCCCGCAGTGCTGGTCGGCCGCGCTCCCCGGAAGGCGCTGGGCTCCAGCAGCAGCAGCGGCATCAACGCGGGGCCGCCGCCGCCCAGCAGGAGAGGTGAGCGCGGCCCTTCCTCCCTCCCTCCTTCCTTCTCTCCCTCACTACGACTTTCCTCTCTTCTTTACTCTCCTCCTTCCCTCTCTCACTCTTTCGTCCTCCTCCCTTCCTTCCTCGCTTTTTCCTTTCCTTCGCTCTTTTCTTCTCTCCCTAACTACGTCTTGCCTTTCTTCTTTACTCCTCTCCCTCCCTCTCTCTTTCTTCTCCCTTCCTTCCCTCGCTTTTTCGTTTCCTCCCTTCCTTCCCTCTTTCCTCCTCTCTCTCACTACGTCTTTCTTTACTCTCCTCCCTCTCTCTCTTTCTTCCTCTTCCTTCTCCTCTCCCTCCTTCCTCCCTTCCTCCCTCTCTCATTTCATCCCTCTCTTTTCCCCTCTTTTCTTCCCTCCTTCCCTTCTTCTCTTCCTCCTCCTTCCCCTCCCTCCTCCCTGCCCAGGACTGACACGGCACTCCCCGCAGGTGACAGGCGCCCCGTGGGGCTGAACCGGGTCTGTGTGAGGCCGGTGCCCGCCTGGCAAAGGGGCATCAGCGATTTCCTGAACAAGTTCCAAGGAGAAATTCCAAGGAGAGGTTCCAAGGAGAACCGCGCACCCGATGGAGACACGCCCGGCCCCAGCGGCCTGGGGTGGGTGTTGGGGCAAGGGGAGGCACAGGTTAGGGGGTGCAAGCTGTGGTTGTTTTTCCTCCGTGACTCTGTGAAACTCCAGTTCATCTTTGAAGGAGCGAGTGACTGCTGAAAAGTTGACAGTGTGTCTCCTGACCTCTGTATCCTCGTGGAAATTTTCAGCAAAGTGTGGCAAAGTTTTCAGGGACCTCGTGGAGGTTCCTGAAAATGGGTGGAGTGACTGGTAGTCGAGGCAAGTTCTCATGCTCAGACAACCTTGCCAGCTGAGTGGAGTTTTGGAAAAAGCTTAGGAGAGCACTAGCAACCTCCAAGTGCCAGGAATTGAATGGCTTTTCCAAGCTGAAACCTCAGAGATTAACCTGTAGGCTGCACTACTGACTAAAGAGGCAGAAGTATAAAATACTGTCTTACAGACACTCTGTTTTCCTTAGAGAATTCTGGGTTGAACCTCCATTTTTCCACCAAATATAGGTATTCCCACACTGCCAGGGGGAGCCCATAAGAATCAGCCCCAAACTGTCCTGCAGGACAAGCAGACAAAGGCTCTTAAGTGCATCCCACCTGTTGGTGAAACAGAAAGTGTTTGCTGTAGCACAGGAAAACTTCCATCCCTTTAATTTGGAGTTTGTTGGGCCGAGTAAGAACCAGGTGGTGAGAAGTGAACACAGAGTTTCCCCATCCAAAAACAGTTTGCAGCTTCCCAGTGTGTCCTGGAAGAAGCAAGAACTGCATTCACTCAACTGCACAGGCTTTTTGCTCCATAAGTTAGTCAGGTGGAAACTCAGGTGAGATGGGAGTTACGCAGCTTCCAAAGAAAAGTGTGGAACCTGTGTGTGGCCCTTGGTGTCCAGGACATGCAGGGACCATCCAGGGATGCCTTGGTGTGGGATGTTTTCTTTCCAGTCTGGAAGGAATGTCTCTGCAGCTGCATCTGGGCTGGAGCACTCAGGGTAAAGCAGCTCCTGCCAGTCCGGGTGCCTCAAGGTGCTGTGTGAGGCTCAGCCATTTGGGTCATGTGGGCTTTGGGAAAAGGTCTTTGTTAGCCTTTCCAACCAGAGTTATTTTCTGCTAATGCTTCTGAAATAACGCTCCTTACAGAGCTCAGCCGCTGACACTGGATCCTGCTGAAGATGGAGAGTGCTTGGAGGAAGAGTAGATGTGATCTGTCCTCGATTTTCATGTTTAAATGCTCCTCCTACTCAAGGCTGGGTTTTGTACATTTGTACAGTTTTTTACAATTTTTTTATGGCTTCCTTTCAGCTCTTGTACAAGACTAAAAGTCTTGAGAGATGGCACGAACACTGGAGAAATTAATTAATTTTTACTGTTTGGCACTTAATGTTCGTTGTAAAGCACTGGTTTAATTTTTATCTTGGTTTGCTTGAGTTCCTCCTGCATGTTGGGCAGCTTTTGTCTTTTATCTTCTGACTGCCTTGTACTTGTCCAAGACTGGCATGATTGAGGTTGTTCTATTTCTAAAAAGCAGACCCTCATTTTTTTTAATAAACTGAAGCCTTCTGAGCACACAGCTGTGTTGTGTCTTTATTGTAGTAAAAGCTGTTAATGAAGATTTCTTTGTCCAAAGATGGGAAAGTGGATTTTTAAAGATACTGGAGAGGTGTGTGGGCAGCTGAAATTTGCTCTGATTAGAGGTGAAGTTTAATTAAAACAAACTGGTTGTTCTAAAGAATCAGAAAGCTGGGGGAGCAATAAATGGCTAAAACTAAATAAAACTTGTTATTGTGGCTTTATAATCTTGCCACAAAACTTTTGGGGTAATTCATAGGAAAAAAGCAAGTGGGGCCTTTTGATAGGTCTTAATTGTCAGGGGTTCTGCTTCTGCTCTTCCTCAGAAGCTCCCTGAAAGATCAGAGTATTGTTGAGCAGATGGAAAAGGGGAATTTAGGAAGAGATTAAAATTTAAATTTAGCACATCAGGAGAGTTTAGTGGCAGTTCCCATAGGTCAGCCTGGTGGGGAAGGTGGTGAATACTGTAAAAACCTCTTCCTGAAAAGGAGAGTTGTTACAGAAAAAGCAGTTCAAGTTTGAATGAGAAGTAGCGATTGCTTTCTCCTTAACAGAAATTTTTTAAAGATTATGTAAGTAAAGGGGGAAAAAACCTGAACAAGCCTCAGACTTCTTTGCCCTGACACCATACAAAACATCATCAGAGTGACAGGTCCCACGGGGGCACTATTGGCACTTCTTTCCTGTCCCTTTGACCTGCCAAAGCAGCGTATCCTCAGTTCCATTTCTCCTCTAAAAATGCCTGGGAGACAGCAAACAGCTCTGGGCTCTGATCAGATCTGCTCCTCACCTGCATCCCCTCAGCTGTTATCCATGATCAGCTGCTCCATGAGGGCTGTGCAGCTGCCAGGTGGGAAGGGGGAAGGATGAGGAGCTGCTCCTGATGGTGAAATCCAAGCTGCTCGGCAAAGAGACCTGAAACACAGGTCCCAGAATGGTTTGGGTTGGATGGAACCTCAAAGCTCATCCTGTTCCACCCCCTTGCCATGGGCAGGGACACCTTCCACTAGACCAGGCTGCTCCAAGCCCCATCCTACTTGGCCTTGCACACTTCCAGGGATGGGGCAGCCACAGCTGCTCTGGGCAGCCTGTGCCAGGGCCTCCCCACCCTCACAGGGAGAAATTCCTTCCCTATATCCCATCTAACCCTGCCCTCTGGCAGTGGGAAGCCATTCCCTCATGTCCTGACACTCCAGGCCCCTAATAAACAGTCTCTGTCCATGTTTCTTGTCGGCTCCTTCAGGCACTGCAAGGCCACAGTTGGGTCACCCTGGAGCTTCTCTTCTCCAGGCTGAACAATCCCAATTCTCCCAGCCTTTCCTCCCAGCAGAGCTGCTCCATCCTCTGAAGGTTTTGGTGCCTCCTCTGGACTCACTCCAACAGCTCCATGCCATTCCTGTGCTGGATTGCTCTCACACATCGTTAAACAGATAAAATCTGATGGAGCTGGAACACGAGAGGCTGTGGGGGGGATGTGAGGTGCACAGAAGGAGCTTGGGATCAAATATGTGCCTTTGTGGTACACACCCACCCTGCTGAGAGCCTCAGGAAAGAGCCACACTAGGTGTTAAGGAGCAACTAAACTGCTTTTGCCTCTAATAAACAAATAAATATGCTCCCTCTGCACAGATAAAATCCAAATGTTTGCATCAGGACCTGCAGTCTTAAAGCTGAGTTTTTAACAGGAACAAAATGCAGGAGAAGGTGTTTCCTTGGCTGCTTTCCTGCCCCAGTGGGAATACGGGAGGGTGACCTTCAACCCATACTCCCTGGAGCTGGTTTAGCTCCAGCTGTGCCCCTGCTATTAATCTTTGAGTCTATAGGGAAACAGGAACAGCGCCCAGCTCTTCTGAAAATGAGGGAAAAAAATCAGAAAGGGAGAGAGTGCTAGAGCTCAGGAGCTTCAGACAACCCAAAATAAAATTTATAGGTAAGACCAGACTCGTAGGAGGTTTCCATGTCCAAAAGCTTGCCAGGTTGTTTTTTTTTCACCCCAGCTATTTTTGATCCAATAAAAATCTCCTCAAAATGGCACTGTGTGGGTCTTAGAATGCTGAGGGAGTTGCACCTATGCTGATACCTGTGCTGAAGGATTTCCATCAATCTCAAGAAGTACTTCAGTCCAACAATATAATTAACAGTGAAGTTTAATGTGGTAAAGAGGGGTCATGCACAGCATTGAAAATTAATTTATGGATGAATTGTCTGTATCACTGTACTGGGTGTAATGTTACAGCACCTAACAGGTTTTCCCTGTGAAAGGGGATTTCTACAGTCTTAGGACAAGAGATGTGGTCCAGAGAACCTCCTAAGGGGAATAATCAGCTGGAAATCCAGTCGGTATTACTTTTATATCTTCAGAGTAGTTTTCACTTCTGAGGTAATTTCTTGTGGTTTTAAGGGATTTTTCCATAATGATGATATTTTGGTTAAATCCATATGAACACCACAACTCATTGACGGCCCCTTACAGGGCCTAAAGGGGCTCCAGGAGAGCTGGAGAGGGACCTGGAGGGGCAGGATCAGGGGAATGGCTTCCCACTGCCAGAGGGCAGGGTTAGATGGGATATTGGGAAGAAATTCTTCCCTGTGAAGGTGGTGAGGCACTGGCACAGATTTCCCAGAGCAGCTGTGGCTGCCCCATCCCTGGAGGCGTCCAAGGCCAGGTTGGATGGGGCTTGGAGCAACCTGGGATAGTGGAACATGCTCTTTCCCATGGCAAGGGATGGACTGAGAGGAATTTAAAGATGTTTTCCAACCCAATCCAGCCTGTGAATCCAACACTTTTCAACACCAGTACCCCAGGCTGACCATAGATGTCAGCAGCATCTTCAGCTACAAAGGCTGGGCTGTGCCAGGGACCGGGCAAGGCGCCTTCTGCCTTGTACCAGTGTATTTAGGAAACGTGAAGAGAATATAGAAATGCAGGGATGAGAGACTGGAATTGCTCATTTAGCAACCCTGTGTTATCTTGCCAGGTAAGGAAATGGCTTTGACAAAATCACCCACCTTGTCACCGGCTGAATCCCCAGGGCTTCCTCAAACCCAGCAGCGCTAGAGGGTCAGGGATGGGCAGTGAGGGCAACTCACTCCCCCCAGCAGATTTTATTTCCATCCCAACACGTGGAATTTTCTTCCAGTAGTCCAAATTATTAATCTGACCCCTGACCTTGAGAACATCACAGCCCTGAGAGCACTAATGAGCAATAAACTGTTCTCAGCTGAGCCCTGCTATTCATGCCTGAAGGTCCAAGAGCTCCTTTTGACCCAGGCTGGGGCACCCACACTTTTCCTCAGGGGATACTGGATGTACCTACATCACAAATGAGAGCTCAGGGGTTCACTGCTGCCACAACTGGACATGTGCTTCGGCAGGAGCAGCCACAAAGTGAGCACACAAAGTGTTTAGGAGAGGAGATGGAAGTGTTTAGGGAATAAGAATTCCTGAGGGCCTAATATGTTGAATTTTAAATCTTACAGGGCAAAATGATCTTGGTTTGGGCAAGAGAGAATGATGGAATAGACGCCATCCTATCTCATCCCCATAGCCTAAGGCTTTTCCTTCTTCTCATAGGGATAATTACAAATTGCTGCTGCTCCAGAGCACTTTTGAGCTTTTCCTGGCAGACCCCTTGTCCCCTCATGTCCGAAACAGGACAGACGGCACATTTCTGTTGGATTTAGCTGGAAGGAGGGATCTCCTGCTGCTGTCCTGCAGCCAGGGCTGCACAGGGGGGCAGCTGGTCGGCGGGGACAGCAGATGTCCGGGCCACGGGGACACAGACGAAGGGGAGGGGAACAGGGCCATCAGCTGTCAGGATGCAAACCTCTTACCCTGCCATGGGAAATCCAGCACCAAATCTCAGGGACCTCATCCCCAGATGAGGGGTTTTCATAGTTTTTTCTGATTTTCATGGCTTTAAAAAAAAAAAATCTGTTACCAGTCCATGTCCAATTTATAGACATGATTGTTGACTTCCCACTCTTTGGAGTACAGCCTCCCTGCTGTGGACACTGTGGTTTGGAGTTCAGGTATTACCTCCCTCTAGAGCACTATTAATTGTGGTACATTCGAAGCCTGTTCATGTATATTCCTGCTCTGGATTGAGTGGTTACAGGGCTGTTTCTATCGGAAGAGAGAAGGGTGAGACCTTGGTACCGTCTCGCTCTGAGTAGCTGCTCCTCTGCTCTCACCTCTCTACCAAAACGTGCACTTTTAAGCTTTGCTTCTCCTTTGACTTTGTTTTTTTCCCCTCTTTGGACATGACTCAGAAGGATCTGCGGTCTGTGTCCGCAGGGTCCCCCCTGCCCATGCTGCCGTGTCGGGGTGGTGCCTCCCTGTGCCTGATGCTCAACAGGAGCTCCATTGTCCTTCCCGCTGCTCCAGACAAAGGGGAATTGTCCTGCCCACCAGCTCCAGCCGCCCTGCGGCCACGAGCCGCTTCATCCCGGCTGGAGACACGAGATGAAAAGCACGATGTTTCCTTTCTGTCCACGATAAGGTGCTTGGGAATCGGGCTGGAATCTCACCTGGCTGGGCTGAGGATGAGGAGGCAAGGAATCTCCACCGGGGTGCTTCTGACCACCCCAAACGTTTTCGGATCATCTTTGACCCCCCCCTCCCTTCATTCAACGCACAGGCTGGTGTTCGGATAAACTCCCAAGGGATTATCACAGGGCTAATGAGAATCCACACGTTTAACAGGACTCAGCAGAAGAACTACTCGGACTAAAATCGATGATAAATAATTTTTCAGAATTAAGAGGCTCCTTGGGAGTGCGCAGATGGTTCAGAGCAGAAATAATGGGAGCCAAATTGCAAAAATGCCTCTGCCTTTGATCAAAGATATTCTCAATATTGTGATATCCACATTATTATTATTTTCCACAGATAATAGCACAAAGAATAAGCAAAATAAACTCATTCCAGAGGAGAGGCTCGGGGTAGGGTTTGACAGGATGCTGCCAGGACAGGCTTTTTAGGTGGCTAGATTGAGACGTTCTACTTTTGATATTGACAACTTAAAAGGTTTAATAAGAAATATTAAGCTTTTATTAAACCTATCCTGAGTCAGCTGAGTGCACATGGGTCTTAAAAGAGAACGGAAAAAACCTGAAGTAAAATGTTCATTTTTATTAGAATTGGGCTTTGTTTTCAGGTTATTTACGGCACCAGGGGAAAATTTCCAAGCTCAGCCTCAGTATTATGAGGTAGTAGGGGAAATAAATAATTTTAATGCCTAAATTCTGGATCTGAACAGGTTTTCCAAATAAACCTGTGGTTCATCCTTGGTGGGGCCCATATGCTGGCAAGCTGTTATGTGTGTGGCTGGATAATGCAATTGTCCCCAGGCTGGAGGCCTGCACATCAGAGAGGAAGCTTTTTCTGACAGCGTTTTTAACCATTTTCAAGGAATGAGCAAACTAGTCAGGCAGAAGGTGTCACTGCCCATGGCAGGAGAGGAACGAGATGGTCTTTAAGGTCCTCTCCAACCCAAAGCAGTCTGTGATTTTGTGATTCTATGAATATGTCAGTTTAAAATACCAATCTGGAAAATGCCAAGCTCTTTGCCAGAATCAGCCTGGGAGCACCAAGGTGACAACCCCAGTGGGTTTCTGCTCCTCTTCCATAGAATCAAGGAATCGTTTGGGTTGAAAGGGACGACCCCAGTGGGTGCTGAACCCCGGAGGACGTTGAGCTCCTATGGGGTGCTGAGCTGAGCCCCGGTTCCTGCTGAGCCCCAGAGGATGCAGAGCCCCACCGGGTGCTGAGCCCAGGTTTGTGCTGAGCCTGGCTGATGCTGAGCCCTGGAGGATGCTGAACCCCGGAGGATGCTGAGTCCCAGGGGGTGCTGAGTCCCGGGGGGTGCTGAGTTCCGAGGGATGCTGAGGGCAGCTGATGTTGAGTCCCCGTGGGTGCCGAACTCCGGAGGATGCTGAGCCCCAGCGGATGCTAAGCCAGCTTTGTGCTGAGGCCGGCTGTTGCTGAGCACCGGTGGGTACCGAGCAGGGCTGATGCTGAGCCCCGGAGGATGCTGAACCCCGGAGGGCCGGAGAGCACTGAGCCCCAATGGGGTGCTCAGCTGAGCCCCGGAGGGTGCTGAGCCGCGGCTGATGCTGAGTCCCGCCGAGAGCGGAGCCCCCGTGCCCGCTGTCCCGCCGCACTTNGGTTGGAGCGGCGGGATTTGGGTTGGGGGAACGTGGCAGCCCGAGCTGAGGGGCTGTCCCGGGAGTCCCTGCCGGGGAAGGAGCTGGAGGTGCCTTGGGAACTGCTGAACCTGGTGGTGTTGCCAGTCTAAAGAACAGAAGTGCTCTGTGTAACTGGAGGTGTATCAGCAACTTACTTGTGTGAAGAAGTTATATATATACCCCCTATGTCTGGGAAGTATTTCCATGTGCTGTTTGGCACAGCGTGGAACTCTAAGGGTTGGGGTTTGTTGTCTTGTCCAAATCATGGAATCGGGATGGTTTGGGTTGGGAGGATCTTAAAGCTCATCTCATTCCACCCCTGCTATGGGCAGGGACACCTTTCACTAGACCAAGCTGCTCCAAACCACGTCCAAGCTGGCCTTAAACACTTCCAGGGATGGGGCAGCCTCAGTTGCCTCAGGAGGGTGACATCTTCCCTTCCAAATGTTTCACTACTGCCAGCAGTCCCCTTTAGCCTTTCTCGACAGTGACTCCTCAGTTCTTGGGAAGTCTTCAAGCTCTGTTGAGCTGCCTCCTCTGCCTGACTTAGTGTGACATTTTCTGCCTTCCTCATTTCTGGTTTCTAGGCTCACCGTGACCTGCCTGAAGTCCCACTGTCACGGGTGTGACCTCAGACTTGACTTTTTTTTTTAATCAGTGACCTAATGCCTGTCAGCTCGTGCAGCCACTCCCCAAGTTCTTCAGGACCTGCCTTCTCCCTCTCTCAGCTCCCCTGCTGCTGGCTGTGGTTTACCCAGATAAACCATCTCTACATCCCTGGTTCAGTACTGTGTTGGTAACTTGGTCTCTGTTGGGAGAGGATGATGGGTGAACGGGAAATCACGAGCTTTGTTCCTGTTGAGAAGCTCTTATCAAATATTAGCAGCATTTTTCCATAGACACATTCCAAAAAAAAAACCCAAAGAGTGCCTTCGGGTTACGAGTTTGCAGAGATTCAGGCTGTAAAATCCATGGAGGATTCCTCAATGCTTGCCAGTGGCTCAAGTTTTGGAAGTGCCACCTGGGTGGTGAAGTGTTGCTGATGAGAGAATTTGGGTTTCATGGCATTGCTGTTGTAGAGAGATGCACACATTGGTTATTTCCACATGAAGCTGGGCTCACACTGGAGCTGTTGGAGTCAGGGATGAGCTGGAGGTGCTGCCAATGATAAATATCAGCAGGAGTTCTTGTTCAGGGAAGGTGACCGCTGGCAAGGTGTGACCAGATAAGAAAAGAATTTAAGTATCATGGTGTGTAATTGAAAAAAAAATCATTCTTAGTAAAAAGCCATGCAGATGTACTTAGGAGAAGTGGAGGATGGAGGTGGGAGCTGCCAGGGAGATCTCAGGCTCCATGCTGAAGTTCTGGCTGCCGATGGAGCGGCACCCCGGCACTGCTGACATTCCAGCCTTTTGGCTAAAGTCTTGCCGACTCCAGTGAAATTTTAGACTGTTGGCTTGATAAAATCCAGGCTTTATGCTCACGCCCTGCATAAGCACCTAAGTTGTTGTTTTTTTTTTTCACATACAAGTGCTTCTTTAAACAGTTCCTGCCCTGAAATTACTTTTTCTGGACTTGGCTGATGCCTTTTTTATTCTTTGAGAGCTGTTGGGTGGTGAGGAAGACGAGGCTCATCTCTCTGTTTTCCTCTGTAAGCCTATAACTGTGTGTTTCCAACTGCTGGCCAAAAGTCCTCACAAGTTTGGGCCAATTTGGGCTCCATGCTGTCTTTTCTGTAAGTTTCTGTAAGTTCATGAGGGCTGGAAACTCGCACCAGGTTCTCACAATAAAGTTACCTGTGGCTGGTACATACCTGCCTGTGTTTATGCCAGAGTGGCTTCCTATAAATCAACTCTTCTCTCCGTTGGTGCTTTTGAAAAGCTTGGCCCAAGTGTTGGCTCCTTATTTTCAAGCCATACAGTCGCTCTTTTCCCTGTTCTCTGTCACTCTCTTTCCTGCACGTGTTTGCTCAAAGCTAATCCCTGAGGGGAGCAGGGCACAGAATGGCAGGGAAGGGCTCTCTATGATGCTGTGCTGTGCCATGGAGAATTCCTTTGTGCTGGTATCCTTCATGTCTGAGACAGGTTGGTGGCTCATGGGTCATGGCAACAATCTAATATCCTGTCTCTCTTTCTTTTTCCTTGGATTAAAGAGCTTTCCAGTTCACAGCAGTGTTTCTTATGAAGTCTGAAGTGTGTGACCTTGCCTCATTCCAGCCCATCTATCTTGCTCTTCCATAGGAGTTTTCATGCTGTTCCAGTTCTCTGTATTGGCAACAACTTGGTTTGCTGTGCTGGAGTCACCAATGAAGAATATTCAAGCAGGTTCAGAGCTCCACTGTGAGGGGAGTTGTGAGCTGGGCAAGATCCTAGGTCCATCCTAGTCCACAGCCACTTGCTGCTTTCCCTGCCCTGACACTGCTCCCTTTACCAGCTCTTAGGAAGCAATCAGCCACTGTGTATTTTCAGGTTAACAGATGAAATCCTGTGTAATGCCTTAAAAAGTGCTACCAGATGAGACCAGGAATCCATCTGGCCTGGTATCCTGCTCACTGGCAACCGGGAGCAGATGCTTGGGGAGGGGAGAACACAAACACAGCAGATCTAATCCAGGGAAATAGTGCTTTATTTTTCTCTCTCCAGCAGTTCATGACCTCCCTGAGCCAGGTGTTGAATTAGTAGCCTTCACACTTCATGATATTCATGATTCTAGGAAAATACTTTTTTCATTCCTGGTAGTCTCTTGGCTGAATTATCCTCACATATTTAGACTTTCTGTGTCTCTTCTTGTTTTTCATGTCATTGCCAGCTCTGCCATGGCCTCCTTGAGACAGGTAAGGCAGGAGGGGTGGGGCACAGGACAATGGGGAACGTTGACAGAGGTGCTGGGTTATATTTATGGTGCAGGTACCTCTTTAGAGGTATTTTTTCCTATGTTATTGTCCCTGTAGTTACAGATGTTGTACTTGGTCATTAGTGATCTTAAAACCATGGAGCCATGGTTTTTGTGGAATACTCTGCTGTAGTCCTGCTTCCTAGGGTTGGCTTGAGTTCAGTCTGTCATGTTTCTTGAAGTTGACGTTAGGGTGGTTGTTCCTGATATGCTGCTCTGTGAATTGTATCACCCACTCATATCACGAGATTTTACTGCAATTCCTTGGAGTCATGGCTCTTATTTACTTCTCATCCTGAATTATTCAGAGTAGCAAATGTTGTCATCTTAGTAACACAGCTCAGTGTCGAGCAGAATCCTTTGGTGAGTCCCTTCTGCTGCAGAACGGACCAGTGATACATTCTTCCCCCTTTTTTACCAGTCACTTATGTACATGAAGGATTTTTCCTTTTATCCTGTAGAGTTTTTCTCTCCAGAGAGCTTTGATGGATTCTGCTGTGTAGTGTTCTTGCTTTTTCAATGGAGTATATCAGCAGCTTTTCCCTTGTAGATGTGCTCTGTCCACTGCAAAAGGAAGAAGGAAAAGGGTAAAAAAGGCAACAGCCCCTGACGCCTGAGACATGGCTTCATTTTGTATAATATAATTAGCCCTGCAGCAATTTAGGCTGGTCTTTAGGCCAGCTCTGGTTTGCCCGGCGTGGCCACCTGGTCTGGGATTGCCCAGATGCTCCTGAATTGTTCTGTGCACGCTGGGCTAACAGACTTTCAGGTACCAGCTTTAACGAAGAGCACTTCCCCATCTCCTCCTGTGTGACTTTGGGGTAAAGTGAGGCTGTTGCTGTTACCTCATCATCTTTTGCCACCAAAAGCCTCATTTCTGGGGTCAAGCAGGGAGAGAGAGGATGGCCGAGCTCAGCACAGTGCTTATAAAACACAATTTTAATTTTTGGGAGATGTTGTCCGATGATTCATTAACACGATAATAGATGGTGTGGCTTCTAACCTTTTTTTTCTTACTAAAAGCTTGTAAATTTAGGTTTTGTTTCCTTCTGGGACATTTAGCCTTGCTGCACAGATGGATTGGCTTTGATTACTTGGTCAGATCGCACTGTAGGGCTCACACCAATATTTCAACTGCCATCCAAGGTGAAGGCAGGAATTAATTTAGATTAGATGTTAAGATGAAGCTCTTCTCTGTGAGGGTTGTGAAGGCCCTGGCACATGTTGCCCAGAGCAGCTGTGGCTGCCCCATTCCTGGATATGTCCAAGGCCAGGTTGGACAGGGCTTGGAGCAATCTGGGATAGTGGAAAGTGTCCCTGCCCATGGCAGGGGGGTGGAATGGGATAGGCTTTAAGATCCTTTCAACCCCACCCATTCTGGGATTCTATAAAGTGGTAAAATCCAGCATTGTTGTGCCTACTTCACCTCTATGTTCCACATTAACACCCCTCAACCTTTGTTTTTTCACCTGAGGGAGGAGATATTTGAACTCCTTGTTAAATGGCGCATTTCATTTCTGGTGTCAGACCTCTCTACCTTTTAAACAATTCCTTTTTTTTTCCTAGAAAATGGCAAAAGCAACAATGAAACTCAAAGGGGTGAAATTACCATTTTCTCCTGGCTTTTCATATGTTCTTCCTTCTTGTCAGATCCATTTGGAGCAGCCCATCTCCTGCCATGGATTGGTGTCTCTTACCTGTCTGAATCTTCTGGTTTGCTTTGCTTGCCTGTGAGGAAATCTCTTCTGGAGAGCAGTTTAATAGCCTGAAGAGTTGACAGTGATTCCACCCTCAAGATCAGCCTGACAGTTTCTGTGTTGTGGAAGACAATTGAATAGCTTGGATTTGCTACTCTGAGCATTTAATGCAGGAATTGGGGATATTCACTGGGGAGATGGGAAAATTGTTTTCCTGTCTGCCTCTGCTCTTCTTCTCCTTTTTTTTTTTTTTCCATTTTTTTCCCTTCTTCTGGTTATAATATAACATTCTTTTAGGCTGGGAATATTGTGGCTGTTTACAAAGATGTGAAGGCTTCTGTGCAGTCCCAAATCTTTTTCCTGAGGTCATCATGTCTCTGTAGCTCTCCAAGATGAGTTGGCCACATTGTGTGGGGTGCATTAGAGGAGGCCACATCATTTATTAAATATCCTGAGTAGCTGCTGTCCTATATACAGGTTTTAATGTCTAGTGTTAAAGCCTGGGGAGTTCATGCAGTTTGTGCTGAGCTTAAGAAAACTCTGGAATACCTGCTTCCTATAGAGCTACTCCTTTTTCCCAGCCCACAAGGAATCACTGTGCATCAGTGCCAGAGGTAGTTGTCGGAGAAACCTATTTGAACTCTGTGAAATCAACTTGTCTGATGTGTTTCCTGGAGCTGTTTATTTTGTGTTGGAAAATATGATCACTTCCATCTTACTGATTTGCTGCAGAGCTCAGTTCATGATTAAACCCCTGGGCTGATCCTCCAATATGGGCCCGGGGAGAGGATTCTGTCACTCTGCCCTGCTCAGGTGAGACCCCACCTGCAGAGCTGCCTCCCACTCTGGCATCCAACATCAGGAGGACATGGAGCTGCCGGAGCCAGTCCAGAGGAGACCAAGGGCTCCAAGGGCTGGAGTCCTTCTGCTCTGAAGCCAGGCTGGGAGAGCTGGGGGTGATCATCTGGAGAAGAGAAGGCTCCAGGGAGACCTCAGAGCCCCTTCCAGGGCCTAAAGGGGCTCTAAGAGAGCTGGAGAGGGAGTTGGGACGAGAGCCTGGAGTGCCAGGACAAGGAGGAATAGTTTCCCCCTGCCAGAGGGCAGGGTTAGATTTGATATTGAGAAACAAGTTCTTCTCTGTGAGGGTGGTGAGGCCCTGGCACAGGTACTATCTTGTTTGTAGAAAGAAGCCAAACTCAGTGTCCCTTTGTTTTGCACATTCATTTCTGAGTTACAAGTCAGAGGATAGATTCAGATCATTTCAGTTGTCATCCTTCACATTAATAGAGGGCTCACAACAGGGAAAACTAACACAGGATATCTGTCTAGTTTTGCACTCAGCAAGGAGGGGTGTATAAATTGACCATAGACTCATTTACTTGTTTAGGTTGGCATCACCTTTGAGATCATTGAGCCCAACCATTAACATTACTTCTCTTATATAAAATTCTTTAGGTGGGTTTTGGAAGGGTAGCAATTTGAAATCTCTCAGACTTGTTCTTCAAGCTTTCATTCCTTGTCACTCAAAATTTCTTCCAGATCTGGCTGCTGTTTGTTTGGGTCTATGACAGCAAATGAGAGGAAGTTCTCTAAAATACAGCTTTAATATTGTTCATCGATGGTGGCAATTCTGGAAAGTGCAGTGGACGAGTTTGGCTCTTCTCAAGGTTGGAACAAACTGCTTCATTGTGCAGCAATGCCATCCTGCCTGAGCTTGGCTGTCCTTAGTTACCTTGTAACTGTCTTCCTTTGTAATGCACAAGGCCAGTTTAGTTTCTGCAGCTTATTTTTATTTCCTAGATCTTAAAAGAACGAGTTTCAATGAGCAAATGAAACTTTAGAACCTTTAGCATCTTATTTTAATGAAGCAGAGGCCACAGGCTTTGTAGTTGTCTCTTTTCAAGTCCGGGTTAGACTTCAAAGGTCTCGCCTTCAGGAGTTTCACACCGACTTGTTCTTGCTGTCACTTTTTGGCAGGTCACAGCCTGGTTTATGCTGGGGGAAGGGACTGGAGCAGCACGTGCTGTAAGTAACTTCTTAGATGGAAATAAATGCTTCCAAAATTCCTGCTGTGTGTTGTTCCTCCAGGTAGTGAGGTTCTTGAAAGTGTTCAAGGCCGGGTAGGATGGGGCTTGGAGCAACCTGGTCTAGTGGAAGGTGTCCCTGCCCATGGCAGGGACATGGTGGAAAAAGGTGGTCTTTAATGTCCATTCCAACCCAAGTCAGTCTATGATTTTATGATTCTTCCCCACCCTGAATAATTTTCACTCCCTGGTTGCTCTCTCATTTTTTAGCCATGGCCTACCTCAGCTGACTTGCCTTCAGTGCTGGGTTGGATGCTTCGGAGGCCCTTGGGTTCTCCAAATGATCATCCTGCAGCTGACATCAGGCCTGTAGCCACTTTGGCATCTGATACTGCTTCCCGGCTGTCCTCTGTTTGAAAAGGTTTTGACAGGTTTCCCTTCTGAAGCAGCTCTGTGCAGTGTTGGCAGCGCTGAGGCTTCAGTTTGACTTGTGATAGATGCAATGCCAGTGTGGTAAATCATCTCTGGGCTGTGCTTTGCATCTCTGGGGGAAATATCTCTGCTCAAATCCCTGGTATTCTGTGATTAAAATCCAAACTGGTGTTAGGCTCCAAAACAATTTGCAGCCCTTTGGTTTTGTGTGGATTTGCTGGGTACAGTGCTGGTACTTGGTGGTTTTTATTCCTTCTAAGTGTTAGGAGTTAGTGCATGTGCCAGAGTGCCTTTGCCTGTCAAGATCCATGACTGGGAGCAGGATGTTTTGGAACCACTTGTTCTGTTCTTCCTGGTGCTTCAGCTTCAAGGAGGCAATGTGATTGGAGAGAACTTGGCTGCTGTGCTGATAGCTACAGGTTTTGACTGGGGGACCTGGGGGTCAGGGCATCCTCCTGGCTGGGGCCACTGCAGGGGCAGGTTTGGTAAGAGCAGTGATGTGCAGGGTGACTGTTGGATGTTCAGGTAGCCTTCTGTGTCACCATCTGTTTGCAGAGGTGTGAGGGGATGGAGTGTGACTTCCAGATGCCTTTTGGACCATAAGCACTCAACATCTGGTGTGAGAAACCTTGTGCCTGTTTGGACTTGGTGCAGTCATTTTAGTAATCCTGGTTTTGTGTGCTTGAGCTAATGCTCATGTTTGAGTTTCTGGCATCAAAATAAGTTCTTGAGCATCTCTGAAGGCCTGTAGGGCAGATAGTTCAGAAATTCCGCAGTGGTGTCTTGAAACCAGATTCTTTAACTGATTTTTTTCCTTCGGGGGGATTCTTCCAGTGATCCTGGACATCAAACCTCAGCTGACTGCTGTGGTCCTTCTGTGGGCTCGAGGCTGATACTGATCCTGAGACCTAACACAGCTGAAGAAGCTGAGTCACCCCTGCCACTTTGGCTTGGAAAATTATTAAATGTTTGACAAAACTGTTGGCTGAGACACTTTTTGGTAATCTGGGGCTTGTCTTCACAAACTGTTCAATCAGCCTCTGCTAACATTTACAGAGGCTTGGAATAATCCCTGAGTTGTTGTCTATCTGCTCTTGTGTAGCTGTTAGAACTATAGTGTGAGGTGAGATAGAAGGAAATGTGCTTGCTAAGGAGGTGTTCTAAAATATATTTCTGCTGAAACCCCATCTGTTAGACCTTCTTGAGCTCCTCCTGCCGACTCTGAAGGTAGTAGTTGACACATTGATGCAAACCAGCCCTAACACGATCCAGGTGTGTTCCAGTGCTGGATTTGTGGGGTACTCAGAGACAGCTCCTCTTTGATGGATTTGGATTGGGCTCCCCATTAATAGCTTGAAGATCATTTGCAATTAAATGGAGTCGAGTCTTCCGTGGGATTTATCCTGGGACCAGCGCTCCACATCAGTATCCGAGCTTCCCATAACTAACAGACTTGCCTGAGGCACAGGTGGCTATATTTAGTCTTCCAGCGAGCTTGGTATGACCTTGTACTGCAAGGACTTTTTCTGCTTGTGTCTCTCTCAACACGTAAACGCTGGTTTTGTGCTGTGGACGAAGCTTGGAGGCTCGATGATGCCAAACAGCTTTTTGTGTTTGTCATTGGCCTACACTTCCAGTGTGGCTGTGGGCAGGAATTAACTCCTGATCTGAATGCAGTGCAAAAGGTTCACGAGTGATCTCCTGGTACAAAGCCATCCTCACTGATGAATATTAAGGCTCCAAAGGAGACAGACACAATGTGGTGCATAGAGCAAATTACTTGGTAACAAACATTTCTAATTGACAGCTACACTGAAGATTAGGGCTTGAAAGCAGAAGTTGAATCAAAGTAGCTTAATACAGATGCAATTTCCGAACTGTAGGAAATGTAATGTTTGCCTTCAAGGTAACATGAAGCTCATCTGTGAAAAATAGCACTGCACTTCAGCTTCTGGGAGAAGTCTGTAGTGTGTGTGAGACAGTGCACAGAGGTGGTCAGTTCTGGCTTGTGCTTCCTTGCGTGGGCTTGCCTCCTCGTGTGAAGTGAGACTTATCCTCCGTGTTCAACTTTAGCAACTTCGTGTTGAAGCTGCTTCTAGTTAAGTACGTAATTCAACATATGAGCATAATGAAGAAGGGGCCTTCAGTGTGCACTCAGGAGTACTCAGAGTACTTCTGGAGCTCTTCTGCCATCCTCCAAAAAATGCCAGACTCCTCTGAAATTTGCAGCACACTGCCAGCTGAATGGGAAAAGTTGCTGGGAGGTCGAACAGAATTTTCAGGTGTCTGCCATGCTGTTCAGGAGCACAGTAAGTGATGTGGGTTCTTTGCCTTGTGAAAGAAAGTCTTTTGTAGGTGAGTGGGCAAAACCCTTTTGGTTGGCATGGGCACGGCTTGGAGCCATTGGGATTCATCTGTCTGGCATTGACTCAGTTGTTGTTGGCACACTGGTCTCTTGCTTGCTACAGGTAGTACACATTGTTTTATTTCTGGAAGGCTGAAATACTAATCTGATTAAGGATTAGGGTCCTTGAGTAGTACACTGAGTGTGTGACTATTCCTATTGTGTTGTGCATTTCTGGTCATTGCATCTTCACCAGGGTTGGAAAACATATGGAGTCCGGAAGTAGAGTTGAAGGTGGATGAGCAGCTGCGTATCCTGGGCAGTCTGAAATGCCTGAGATTCTTAGGACTGGGAGGATTTCTTTTAAAAGCAGGCAGCAAACTTCTGAATGTTGTTCTGGAGCTGTGTAGAAGCTGTTGGTTTAGGAGGTTGGACAAACAAAAAAAGGTGATTGGACAAACCCAAGATCAGCATGTCTGTAAAATGAATGCTGATAGGGCTGGGCAGTTGTGTCCATGCCAACATCTGTAATCCAGCAGTGGCAGATCCTGGAGCAGGCTGCAGAAGTTTGCTGCTCCCTGGATTATCCTCAATTGTCGTGGACAGAACTGACACAAGTCTCCTGCTATTAATTCCACCTTTATGAACCTCCTGCCTTTCCAGAATCCTGGGGCAGCATGAGGAGGTGGTATTTCTGAAGAGCTCTGGAGGATGCCTTAGGGATTCTTACAGGTGGGGAAATCTCCAGCTGTTTCCAGGATACTGTCCATATCTACAGACCTCCCATGCTGTGCTGTTTAAAGGAGATTTGCTGTACAGTGTACTATGGCTTATGAGTAAAATCGTTCTGGGAGGGATAGGTAGAAAGGGAAAGGAGGGAAATAAAATTAGAAATTAGGGATGAAGAAAGGAATTGAACATAAAGTTCTTGGTCCCTTTAAAAGGGAAAAATTGAAATTCCACCTTTCTATCCAGAAAGTGGGAGGATGTGATCATAATGCCTCTCTTCAGCTTTCCCAGTGTGGGATCTAGCAGGCAGCTGGGCTGGCAATCAACTGATAGCCCAGAACAGGGCAGGGACAGCCAGGAGTGAAGCAGCAAAGGTTCATGTCCTACTCTGTCATACTAATTACATGCAGGGTATGTGTATATATATATATATATATGTATCGGGATGATCCCAGTGTGTCCCTGAGGCTGTTTGCCTTGTGTTCATGTAATGGCTGACCAACTGTGGATTGCTTTTTCAGCTTCCTGCTCTGTGCCTGCTAAAAATCTAGTTTTAATCAGACATTGACCTATTAAACCAGTAATTTTAAGTACGGATGAGGGGCCATTAATGTTATTTCACACCTAAACGTGACACTTGGTGTTTCAATACTTTCCCTGGGATTGAAACGTCCTATTGTGGAATGTTCACAGCTTGAAGGCTTTTTTATTACCTCTGCAAAGGTACCTGCTGTGCCCAAAAGGGGAGATTTTGCCCTGCCTTTCCCATATACTGCTTGTCAAACCTGTTCCTGAACTGCCCCGAGTTTCTAACCTGGCACAGAGTTCTCCAGTTATTGTTGGGTTGGTTTTCTCCCGTTGCTATAATGAGTTAGACTTGCTCAGCAGTGGGTCTGATAAGGGGAGAAACCACTGGGGCTTCCCGCAGCTCTTTGGTTTCTCTGTGTTAGGGAGAGCACGTGTGGGTTTTCCTTCAGAGATGCTGTTTCATCCTGCTGTCAGTTCTGGGCTGCAGGCATCTCCCCAACTCTTGGGGTACGTGTGGGTTGTTGTGGGGCTCACACATGGAGGAGGAGCACCAGAAGCAGCAAAAAACCTGAGGTCTCCTAAAAACCTGAGGAGCAGCAGAGGCCCTGAGGAATGGAGACTGCTCAGCTTAATTTAGTGTCGCTCCCTCTCTTTAGAGAGCCATGGTGTCATCTGAGCATGTGGTGAGCTTTCTGAATGTCTCAAGTAAGGAAAAAGGATCTTAAATATCTGCATTTGGGTTACTGGCTTGTGTTTAGATCTGAAGAGGGGTATAAGCTGAGCTGGCTGTTTGAAAGAGCATTAAATCAAGAGTCTGTTAATGATTGAGTAAAGCCATGTAGTAAGGGGGGAATATGGAGCAATCATCATTGCTGTGCAGGTTGGGAGCAGTGAGTGCTCCAACAGCTCTGTTACCCTTTCTTCAAAAGAATGTGAAGAACAGAAGCAGCTCATCTTCAGACTTGAATCAGTGGGATCTTGAAGGAAACTCCTTAGACTAGATGGGATTTAAGTAGTTTTTTTAAAAAAAATTTTAAAATATTACTTCATTATGGTCTGGGTTGAGATTGACACCTGAAGTGTGAACTTGGCCATGTCTGACAGCAAATGCCATTTAGTATGACTTTAAACTTAGGAGGGCTTTTCCTTCTTCCTGGAGGCACTGGGAGTAGAAACATTTCTTGTGCAGATGCTAGGATATTAACTGTGTGATTCATGTAACCCATAAAGGGATCCTTGGAAAATAAAACAATAATAATACAAAATATGAGCAAAGGGCAATGTGATAATGGTAATAGAGAGTGTGTGAGCCACATACTGTGTGCTTCAGAGGGTGGTATAAGGTGAATGAGTGCTGTGTAGAGGCACTTTGGGCAGATTGTGATCAGTCTTCCTCAAAGCCTTTTTCCATATGATGATGAGAGTTCAAAATCCCACTTTTAAGTATTTTTCATAGATCAATGTTTAGCCAAGGTGGACGATCAGTTTCGGCCCTTCTCCGTGAACTCAGGGTACCCAGACCCTTACTGGACTCTGTTGTGGGGCTGCAGGGGAAGCCAAAAGGGGAAAAACTCCATTTCTTTGCATTAAAAAAAGAGTAAAAGGCAGATGTTTCATATTAAGATATGTGCTTGTTTTTCCCTCAGCCACACACTCTCTTTCTTCCAGGCTACTGTTCCTTGCACAGTATCTGCAGCTGCTACAGGGGAAAAGGTTAAATCATCTCAAAGTGAAAAGTAAAATACTCCTTGGGTGGGCTTTCCCTGTTTGAGTTTCAGGCTCTGGAAGCTGTACCAGACACAGATCAGGGTTTGGGAGCGGAGGCTCACGTTGAAAGGATAAATTAGAGTTCTCTTCATGAGCGTCCTCAGCTGAGCTGTCACATCTCTGCTCCCAGGCTGAGGTGTCACCAAACCACATCATATGGAATGATTGCTGCTGGAAGCATGCAGTGCAGCTCCATGCTGGGAATACCTCAGGTATAGTCAGGGAAAACATATCGTGAAATTTAATTTAGAATGAGCAGGCCTCTGTTCCTGATGAGTCAGAAGATTTAAAGAATCTCATTCCATGGTGTTTTCTCTAAATTTTTTATTCTTGTATTATTTGAGGCACTGTTTTGTTCCCTTTCATCACAAAGATGTTTCAAAGCCTTCAATATTTTGTTGTTAATACAGTATAGGTTCCTGTTCTGTGTTAGGGACAGGCACCTTACTGGGAATATCAAACCTTCATATGCTGGGATTGCATTGGGTAACTCCAAAAAATATTTCCTGTTTTCCTTTTGTAAATACAGAATTGAGATCTAGACCTGTTTGCAGCATTCCCTTGGTGTGTTGGAGGTATGTAGACTACTCATGAGTTAAGGGAATTGAGAGAGAGATGTCAGATGGGTTTTGTAAGCCCTAGGTTTGTATAATTTCATTTTTTTACTTTGGTGTGAGCTGATAAAGGCTGTTCTGAGCAGTGCCCAAGTACAGTGTGGGATAAAGGCTGACTCTCTTTTTCTTCAGCTGAGCAGAATGAATGTAGATGTCAGCTTTGGGGTGTATTCAGGGAGGAATTTGCAAATTACTGAGTCCAAGCAGGAGCTTTGCTTCAAGTGCAGTCATAAAGGCATTCATCTTTCTGTCCAGCTCTTCCTCAGGCACTGAATGTGTTTGGTTTTGGCAAAAAGGCAGCAAAATCTACTCAACAATGTATGACTTTTCCCCTTTTAACCCTGCTGCTTCCCGTGTTTTGAGGGCAGACAGCCTTAATATGTCATTGGGGTCCTTTCTGCTTCACTGCTGCTCTCCTGGTTTTGGTATCTACTGATAATTGGCAGATAATGTCACTGATTTATTCACAGCAAAATGCTGTTTATTGAGTCTGTGCAATCAAAGTTTGTGTCTCTTCCCCTCTGCCAAGAAGAAGTTATTTAGACCTGTCTGATATTAGAGGGTCAGCAGGGGGGTAAGTCAGGTTACAAAACCATGGGGCATGTATGTGGGAGGACAGTCCTGCTGCCATGAGGTCCGGAGAGGATTAAATGGAGGTGACAGGAGGTGGGTTCAGATGTTGTTCAGGTAGCCACAGACTGTTGTGGCTACCAAAACTTTGTGTGAGCCTGGGGAAGAACTGGACATGCTCATGAAGAGGCTACATTGAGTGTTCTTGATAGAATTGTAGAATGGCCTGAGTTGGAAGGGACCCACAAAGATCAGCAAAGTCCAGCTCCTCACCCTGCACAGGACAACCCCAGCAATCACACCCAGAACACTCAGATGCCCAAATTGACTTGGGGAGGCCCAGAAATACAAACCACTGGAGGCAGAAAAATGCATAGTGTCCTTGCTCTCTTCCTTCCCTTCCCAAACATGTGTGCACAGATGCTGTTCCAAACCAGAGGTCAAGCTAGCAGGGCCCTATTCTTTGGTTCACCTCTTTGGCTCTTGGAGGACATGACATGAGGTGTTTCACCTCTGAACTGGATCATCAAATCCAACTCCTGGTGCTGCACAGACACCCCAGCACCCCCACCCTATGCCTGACAGTGTTGCCCAAAAGCTCCTTTAGCTCTGGCAGCCTTGGGACCATGACCATTCCCTGGGAAGCCTGTTCAGTGCCTGCCCACGCTTTTCCTAATATCCAAACTAACTCTTCCCCAACACAGCTTCAGCTTCATATATTTAAAGGTTTATGCTGAAGCTGTCTGGCAGAGTTGAGGTGTCCTGAAGGGGCTTTACCACACACCGGAAATGGTCTGCAGAGACCTTATATTTTTCCATATGGGTGTGGAATGCTTTGATGGAGAGTCTGCTCATGTGAACCCCCACTGACCCAGGACCGATGAGTTGCTTTTCAGAGAAGTCACTTGTTTCTGGAGAATTACACATCCTATTTCCAGAGAATTACACATCCTGGGCACTGCTAAGCTAGGTTCTCATTGTCTGAGCTCAACACAAGTGCTGGAGCATCGTGTTCGCTCTTGAGGTTGCATTCCATCATCTGCTGCTGGTGGGAGCCTTTTCTCCTATGCTCGATGGTGTGAACACTTTGGAGTAGGGCAGTGTCCATTAGGTTGGAATTTTAATATTGTTCTTGTGCTTTAATTTGGGTAACTTACAACACCTCGAGCCTGAAGATGAGAAGCTTTTTCAAAGTGTTACCCAGAGTTTTGTGCTGCTCACTGATAATAAAATAATAATGAGCTGAATTACAAAAGATCCAAAAACTGTCTGTGTGCCAGCTTCCTGAGAAAACTGTGACGAAGTAGATTTGTAGAGTCACCTTCCCTGCTGTGGCAGAAGCCACATCCTCCTCGGGGAGCCCAAAGGTGGCTGTGCTGTACCCCCACCTTGGAAGCGCTACACCATGGAAGTCACGCCTCCTGGTTCAGGCTGGCACATATTTCCCAGGCCCCTGGGGGAGATGGAAGACCTGGCTGTGCACTCCAGGTAGCAAATACCAGCTTTTCACAGGATGCCTTCAAGGATGTTAGTTTTTACTCTGAAACTGAAACAAACTTCTCGTCTGCTCCTTGCTTTGGAAAGTAATGTGGAAAACAACTACTGAGGCTTAAAGCTTCTGGTGGAGCCCTGTTCTCTCACACTAATAGCTCAAAGAGTTTTTGGGGGTCTTTTTGGCTTCTCCAGCTGGTGTGGTGCTGTTTCTGTGATATCAGATAATGGTTTAGGTTGAATGGCCCCTCGAAGCTCATCTTGTTCTGACCCCTGCTGTGGGCAGGGACACCTTGCACTAGACCAGAGCCCTGTCCAACCTGGTCTTGAATACTTCCAGGGATGGAGAGTCCACAGTCTCTCTGTACCAGTGCCTCACCTGGAAGAAGTAAAGAACTTCTTTCTCAAGTGGCCTTTGAGGGCTGACCACCATGCTGCTTGTTGGCCATGTGCTGGGAAGAGACAGCTTTGCTGTGGTTCTGTTGACTGATGCAGAGGGGCTTGTCCTGAATACAGGGACCCATGCCCAGCTCCACATCCCTGAATGCTTCCTGTCCTCTGGAAAATAAGTAACTCTTCTTGCTGAAGTACCTGGTATGAAGCAGAGCATCCTCATGGAAGGATCCTGCGTGACCCCTGCATGGCTGTACAACATCAAGGCGTGTTGAGGTTCAGGTGTGTGTCTCCAGGTCTAAGGCCTTGCTGGAGCCATCCATGCTTGGACATGTCACAGGAAATGGGCTCAAGTGTCTGGAGATGCTGATTAAGTGCAAAAAGAGTTAATTGTTTGTCAAGAGCTAGAAAGGGTCCCACTTACTAGTCATAGTTTCAGACTCCCTCTTTCATTGTCATTCTTTATTCTGCCTTATTCTTCCTTTCACCCAGGGACATGGTCCCTGGATTCTCCATAATGTCAGTCTTTGAGCATCGAGGCTGGATGGAAAGGGAGAGGCTGGAGCTCGTTACCATGATGAACTGCTGCTCTAACCGGGCTGTCCACATATTCTCACTTGCTAACCATTGCTTTCTGCTGCTGCCAGAGGTACCTTTCTGCTCCATGCCATGCTTGCAGCTAAACGAGGTTCCTGGCTTCCTGGCCACCTTTAACATGGGCAGGATTTCTGTGTGTATGGGCAGGGAAAGGATGGAGACCAAGCTCTGCATTTTGAACCTCGGGTTCTCTCAAGATGCTGGAGTCACATCTGTGTGAATGTGGGAGTCATTTAAGTCAAAACTCTGTTAAAAAAGGTCTTGAATGAGGTGGGGATGAGTTTTGTCACTTGGCCTTGCCAGTAGGAAGTAGCAGACTCTGACCAGTGCTGGTATTTCCCCACGTTACACTTTGATCCTCTGTAATGTGGTCATCTTGTTCTTTGAGCAGAACATGAGTAATGCCTAACCCCTGTTTCAAACGTGAACCTTAAGATGGCATGAGGTGATTTATTTACCTTTATTCCTAAAGTGAATCATTGTACCACAGAGTGTATTATAAATAGAATCTTCTGTTTCTCTTTATTGTTTGGAGTCACCACCAAACATTGGGATTGGTGTAAGGAAACTGAGTAAGTTTCTGGCCAATGAACATCATCTGGAATTTTTATGCACAGCTTTTGGTTTTCTTTCTAAGTTTAACTAGGGCATGTTCCAAGTGGCAAGAGAGCAGAGCTGAAAGGGTGTTCAGCTTTTAAATATGTGGACTGTCGTGTTAATGGGATGCTCCAGCTCTTTGCCTAGGAGTGGATGACAGGTGACTAAAGCTGCAATCCCTGTTTTGCTGTGCTTGGTTTTCCCTTTCTTTTAGGTCTTGGTTTGGTACAAGTTTGGCTGGTTCTTCCTTGCTGTAGCCTCTGACCTGGTCAAATAACTTGGAATTACTTTAGTATCAAGTAGAACAAAAGCTGGCCTTAAATGCTTCACAGTAAATTTTATATTGAGGGCTACATTCAGCTCCCTAATGCCTTTTCATTTGGGAGGAATGAGTGTCACTGCTTGTATGCTGGAGTGTGTGTTCCTCACACTGGTGGTTGGCTTCATTCCGGAGCTGGTGCTGGATAATTGTAGAGGAGGGTTAATTAATGATAGCTGTTGGGAGCTCGTGAGGACTTTCAAAGTCTGCTACAATCCCACTGAGCAATCCTCCAGGCTTCTCGAGGACAGAAACTGTGAACAACATCAGAAGAGCACGGATGTGACTTGCACTGGACTGACCACAAGCTCCTGAAAGGACAGGGCAGAGGTGGACACCAAATTCCCGTGTGCTTCAGTCAAAGTGGTGTCACTCAGCAGCACAGCCTTTGGTCTGTCTTGCATTTCATGTCAGAGAAAGCAAAAACACCCTCTGGTTTAAGATACTAATATGGACCTTTAGTGTTACCTTGCTGTAACAGTTGGAAAAATAAGGATAAAGTGCTAACTTAGCTTGGAATACTCACTGGGGTGCTGGTAGCTTGTAGCCTATGTAAGGGAGTCTCCTGTGGTGTTTCAGAAGAACCTTCTTTTGATGACAGAGCTTCTCAGAACTTGATATTGCTTTTTAATATTTTCATTTTTGTTAGAACAAGCCATGTGTTTTCTTCCAAAGGATGTTACATGCCCAAATTTTGAGTGCAGAACAGAACAGACTGTCTCTGGTTGCTTTGGCCAGAGTTACCCAGAAATAGTTTCATTTTGGTTTGACTTCCACACCCATCTTACAGTGCACTCCCCCTCAGAAATGGCTGTTCTGACCCTCTGCTCTGGAGGGTGTTTTCTAAGGAAAGAAGGTCACAAACAAACAAGTGTCTGGAGCACAGCAGGAGATGGAGTCAGCCCAGAGGTCCTGCATCCAGGGAGTTCAGGTTTGGGAACCTGTTTCCCAAGGTGGGGAAGCACAGTTTACCAAACCTCCAATTACTGGAGAGATAGAAATATCTATTTTTTAAGAAAATACTGTCTTCTGAACTTATTCACGTTATTTATTGCATGGAGAGCTATGAGTTTGCCCTGACACAGGGTAAGGAGAATGATTTTCCTATGAGCAGTGGGGTTTGGCTCCATTTCATCCCTGGTACTTGGAAGCTGCCATATCCAGCTGAAACCAAACAATGCCTTTTTTGTTTTTAAACAGAATACAGTAAGATTAGAAGTCACTGGTGTGAACTGTTGTACGAAGACTTCTAAAATGTGCTTTCTTCCTTGCCAGGTTTAATACAGATATGAGTGCCTGGCTGCTCTGCTGCTCCTGTGCCCCAGCACTGGCTGCCCTGTGAATTTGGATAACAAGTCTAAGAATCGAGTTACACATCGTGTGGTGAGTGACACATGCCTTTGATATTCTCGAGTGTCTTAGCTTGGAGCTCAAATACTCCTTCCTAAAAAAGCCAAACTCACCTGTATTTGGTAAGAGGCACCTCCCTTATGGAGACAGGGAGAACTGAGGCTGTTCAGCCTGGAGAAGGGAAGGTTGCATGGACACTCCAGAGTGCCTGGACAAACCAGGATCTGAAGGGGCTACAGGGAAGCCAGAGAGGGACTGTTCATCCAGAACTGTAGTGACAGGACAAGGGAGAATGACTTCAAACTGAATTAGGGGAAATTTAGGTTAAATACAAGGAAGAAATTGTTTCCTGTGAGGGTGGTGAGACCCTGGCACAGGTTACTCAGAGCAGCTGTGGCTGCCCCATCAGTGGAAGTGTCCAAGGCCAGGACATAGCTTGGAGCAGCCTGGGATAGTGGAAAGTGTCCCTGCTCATGGCAAGGGGTGGAATAAGCTGAGCTTTAAGGTCCCATCCAACCCAAACCATTCTGTGATTCTTTGATTCTCTATATAGACACTAAAAATCCAGTATCTTATCCGGATTATCAATGAAATATCTGCTGAACCTATAGCAGGATGCTTAGAGACTCAAATGCAAGTTGTTCAAGTCTTATTCCTTATTTCCATTTTGATTTTTTTTTCCTCTCAGTTTTGTCAGCATTTTTCATCTGAAGTAACTTATCTGGGAACTTTCATCCCTGATTTCCTTTCCCTGGTATTATTTTTAGAAAGACACGTATAGAGCTGAGAAGTAGGTAGCTGCAGTGCTGCTTGTCAGTGACAAACAAGGAAATTGGGCAGGATTAAAGGCAGGGAGAGTCCAGAGTCTTTCGTGGTGAACTGAGAGCAGAGTTGTTGTGTTCTGTGTATAAGTGTTTGTGTGACAAATAAAATAAGGGCCAGGTTACTTATTCTATAACAGTTCACCTGAGAAATGAGCAGAAAACTCAAAACTGAAGTCATTGGGAAAATTTTCCTCTCCAGAAATCAAATGGGATAGTATTTGTAGGTGAGTCTGTTGGCCTGATTCCAGTGGGGATAGATCCCTTGATTTCATGAAAATAAACCAGCGAGTGTTCTGGTTTGGTGAGGGTGGTGACCTTTAGGGAGTGCAAGTCCCTGCTTGGCACAAGGAGTTTTTGGGGTGTACATAAAGGCTGAAACTGGCACTAGAGTTGCCTTTCTGGACTTCTGAAAAAGCATTTATGTAGTGATAAACTATTTTTTTTCTCTGCAGACTAAGTGATCCTGATTAAATCATTGGGATGTTTTGTTTAGGGCCATAGTTGTACAGCATGTTTTGGGAATGTTGTTTCTATTTTTGCCCAAGGTGATGTGACAAAACAAATTGTTTTAAAATTGTAATTTCCATTTAGAATTTTCTCTGTAGAAAGCTTCATGAGCTCTTGCCTTTTGGTAATTTCAACTGGGGGCAGAGGGGAAGGGGGGCATGGTGGATAGGCCACAGTTTCATCCCCTCAGCAGCTTCCAGCCTGGAGGAGAAATCTGGTTCCAATTTTGCTTGATATTGTATCTGAAATTATTTTTGCAGCTTCATTCCCTAAAACCAATTTGTCTATTTTTGGTGACAGTAGTAGGAGTGTCATTAATGGTTGTAAAATGTTTAGTTAGAGCAGTTCAGGCTGGTGCAATACAGTGCTTTAATATCTTTGATGAGCCCAGCAGAGGCTGTGTCACCTGCCTGTGACTTGTTTCATATTATTTTTTTTCCCAAAGAGAAGCCCCTGTGGTCTACAGCTTTGCTGTTGTAATGTTATGGGGGGTTTCTTTTGGAACTGAAGTCACTGGCTTGTTTTTCTATATCCTGCCTGTAAGATGTCTGGGATCTTGGGAAGTTTTTTTGACTCAGATAAGCCTATTTCCCGAGGTTTGTGTTCATAGCATGTTTTTTCACTTGGGTGAAGCTTGTTTCCTGTTCCTGCCTCCTTTTATGTTTCTGTATATTTTAATTTAATACTTGAAGAAGCTCTGGTTTTCCCATTCCATGACTTCCACAGGTGCTCCTGTGAGCCAGCACTTTGCCCCATGCCATTACTTTCCTGTGTGTGTCCTCACCTGCATGTTCCCTGCCTGAGGGTCCTCAGGGTGCACTGGCCTGACTTCTTCCCAGCTCCAGTGAAACCAGTGCCAGATGTTTCCCTCCTGCATTTGTGCTGCAGAACCAGTTGTTATCCACGTGAGTGAGGACCTGGCTCTTGGCACTGCCGTGGTGACCTCAGTGTGCTCGGTCAGCCACGTCTAGCTTGAGGAATTTGACCTCAGGTGCAAATTTTTTTCCCCTGGATGGCATAAATGAACAAGAGCAACAGCAGCTGCAGCCTCAAGCTCATGTCCAAAACCAGGGAGACAGCAGTGAGGGCTGTAGGTGCCTCCTCTGTACCCTGCTTGCATCCTGAGAGCAGCCCTGGTAATGTGGGGAAGCCAAAATTTCTTCTTGACATGGAACTTTCTGGTTGTATTAGTCATCCATCAGGCTTCTGGATTATTTAAGTGCTTAAGCTCTCCTCAAAAAGCAGGAATATCTATTTGTAGAAAGGTACATCATGTGAAGTGCAATTCCAGTGTATTAGAGCTGCCTGCTGGAGATGTTCTTAGGAATTCTGCCCCTACAGTTGTGGGACTTCAGGAGCTGGAGAACCCCCATCAAAGATCTGAAATCTTGAAGGCTTCTGGTTGGTCTTGTGGGTGTGCATGGTGATACATTAGAGCTCCTCTCAGCCTCTCCCACGAAATCACTCCTCCTGTTCAGCCCAGTGCAGCTTCAGCTGGTGGATGTTGGTCTCCAGACCCTGAGAAACCCTGAGGAAAAGGTGATCTGTAGCATTGAGGGAAAATATTCTTCCATTAGGCGTGGGAGAACTCCTGACTCAAATAGTGAAAAACCAAAACCCTCTTCTCTAACTCTTGAACTTGTTCTGTCTTGAACTAAATCTGAAAGTGCCTAGAGCTGAAATGGTCAATTTTTAAGCTGTAATTCATCTGTGTGTGCAGTTTGCAGAAAATCTTTAGGACAGTTGCTAGCTAGAAAGTTAATTCCAATACAGCAGGATTATATCCTCATAAACTTATAGAAAGCTCGAATCTTTATGGGTTTTGTAATGTGTGTGAGTTGCTTTCATTGTGTTCTAACCCAGAAATCAAACATGAGGTTTCATGTAAGGTTTTGAGATCCACAGTCTGGCAAAACACTTGTCCTTGCTTATGCAGTCTGACTTTTATGTAACTCATTATTTTTGCTCAAATGTTGCAGATAGTTGGTTTCCTCTAGCAACAGCCACCAGATGTTTTGTTGAACAAGACTTACTTCTTTAAAACTGACCTGTGAGAAATGTGTGAAGGCGAACGGGGAGGCGGAACAATTGTGTGTCAGTGTGATTTCCATTTCCTTGCTGAAATCCCACTGCAAGCCTTGCGGTTTGATTCCAGCAACGACGGATCCTGATTTTTGTGGTACAATATGAGGCCTTTTCTGTGGTTTTTAGTGTTTCCATAAATGTGGTGTTGGGAGCGGGGGGATGGGGTCAAGTTATCTTACAATAATTAGTGTTACTAGGGCATTTAGCACTGTGTGGATTAATTCTGTTTGTGGATATGCCACCATGGGAATCCTGCTGTCTGTAGGTCTTCTGTGATCAACCTTGTGCTTTGCTGGACTATTTTCTATTTCTCTATTTCACATTTCCATGGGAAATCAACTCCAACCTCAGTTTTCCAGCTGGGGGAAGAGAGTGACCCAATGTTTTACTGGGGGACATGGGGTGAGTGGTCCTGGTGGTCACTGCAAGAAGTTCTCAGCAGCTCTTGTCTCTGAAACATCCCCATTCTGGGGGTTTGTTCTGTCCATCCAGGACCCCTTTGTGTGGGAAAAGATTGCACAGGGATTCTTTGCTGGGGGTGAATTATTTGCAGCCTGGATTTTTGGGTCTGTTATTTTCTTGTCCAGGTCTGCAGGGACTGCATAAATCAAGGCAGAGCTGTGCCATTTCCCTCTCCCACAAGGATATCTTGCTCCCATTGTGCTGCTTGTTGTGCAGTTTGGATATGGAGGTGTGCACTGGACAGATGATCTTCCAGAGGAAATTTACTGGTCTGTATCTGAGGGTACTGGTGATAGCTCTGTACCTGAGAAGTTCTGCTCTGCGGATATTTTCAAGATTTTGGAGATCAAAGAATTTGCTGGTTTAGGCTAAAGGTGCTTCTGCTGGAAAGAAGACTTCTACAGTGCTGGAAATGCTTCAGGACACAGTGTGGATGCTCCAGTCTTAAATTAGGGATATTGGGGATTTTGGTACGTGTTGGACTTTGTTTCGGTGATTTTTCAGAAGTTCTAGGTGTCTTCCACAAAAGTTTGGTGCCACTTAAGCCAGAGGTAACGTGAATGTCCTTTTCTTGTAGTAAGACTGGTACTCGAAGTAGCATCCTGAACTAGCATTCCCTTGTGCTGCTTCTTCCAGTTTTGAAATTCAGCATTTCCTGTCCTGTTTTCTCCTGATGGGATGGTGGAGAAGAGGCTGTGCTACATCCCAGTGTTCCAGAAACCTGTGAGGGTGGAAAACGTGCCTGCAGTTGGAGGGAAAGCTGTTGCTGCTTCACACAAGCAATGTGTTAAGCATAACACAAATGAGAGCCTTTATATTCTGGCATTGTTATACAGAGCTACTGTAAATTACCAAAGGATAGGGGAAGCAGAACACCTGAAGTTTGTGTATTTATTGTGGGGTGTTAGAAGAATCATAAATGTCCAGTTGTCCCCAAGTTCCTTCTCTGTCCAGTTAATGCAGCAACAGTGTGTGACAACCTGCTCCTACTGTGTCATCTTTCTGTGCCTTTCCTTGTGCTGGTTCTGAGGCTTCTTCTGACCTCTCAGTAGGATGCTGAAGCCCTGGCACATGTTGGTCAGAGAAGCTGTGGCTGTGCCCCATCTCTGGAAATGCTCAAGGCCAGGTTGGACGGGGTTTGGAGCAACCTGGGCTAGTGGAAGGTGTTCCAGCCCATGGCAGGGGGATGGAACTGGGTGAGCTTAAAGGTTCCTTCCAACCCAATCCAGTCTGGAATTCAGCTGGCAGCCAGCCCTACACTTCTGGAGTTGACTCACTGAGAGGTCAAACAAGTGCCAGAGCTAGTGAAAAGGAGAGACTTGAAGGTGTTTGATGGATAGAGGAGTAGGAAAGTGCCTTTTGGGATAGCTGGATGTTAACTGGGGTACACGTCTGATGTGTGTGTACCAGGCATGCCTTTTTAGTAACCTGGGGGCTGTTCAGTTCTTCAGTCATAATTATCTTGTCCCAGAATTACAGAATCATTCAGGTTGGAAGAGACCTTTAAGATGAAGCCCAACTTTTGATGACTCACCACCTTTTGAACTAGAGCAGAGCACCAAGTCCTACCATCACTCGTTTCTTGAACACCTCCAGCGATGGTGACTCCACCACCTCCCTGAGCAGCCTGTTCTGATGCTTCACAACTCCTTCTGAGAAGAAATTCCTCCTGATGTCCAACCTGAACCTCCCCTGGCACAGGCTCCATGAGAGAGGCCATGTCCTCTCATCCTGTCACTCCCTCAGCCCCAACAAGACCCCTAAAGCCTGGCTTTGCCTCCCACTCTATCCTTCCTCATTGTAACTGTGCCAGGATGGGGCTCTCACTGCTCGTGAAGGCACTCTGTCCCTCCTGGCAGCGTGGGAGGTGTGACCCTGACTCATGGCTGCCAGTGCTGGGAGGCTCCACTGGGCTGGAGTTGCCTTGTCTTTGCATAATTTCTGCTTTTAGCCTGTCTCAGCCTGGCTTCGGAACTACTAATGCTCTGCTCATGGTCTGTTACATCCCTGGAATGGGCTGGAGGAGCCTGAGCTGCTCTGTGCTGTGGAAGCAATGTTTCAGGCCCATGGGATGCTGTGGGGCAATTTGGGGGTTCAGCTGAAGGCAACTGCTATGAAGTGCTTGTAGATTAGATAGAAGATGTTACTGGGATAAACTGGTTTTTATCTGGAAAGGTTTCCTTGCTGCTCACTTCCTTTGGGTCATGAGCCTGGAGGTAAGCACTTAATTGTTTCAATTCTAAGGATTTGGAGCTTTTTCTCATCACCTCAACCCCCATTTCTGAGCTTCAGCACTTGCAGATGATTGAGTATGAAACACTTCCCTATGTGTCTGAAAGACTGAGATGAAATCTGTAAGGGGCCTGTCATATCAAGTGGCATCCCTGTCCATGGCAGAGGCTTGGAACAAGATGAGCTTTAGGGGCCCTTCTCACCCAAACCGTTCCATGATTCCACGAGGATGTGGATTGCTGTACATATGGAGCTTTGACTCACACCCAAACTCTGGGGCTGTGCTGTTGTAAACACAGCCAAGAAGGCTGGGTTTGAGCTGTGCTGAAGGCTTGGTCTCACTGACTGCTTTCCTGGGAAAAAAACCCATTACCAGTAAAACTAAAGCTTGATTGCTAAGGTTTATACCTGATCAGGTGTAAGCTGCTTTTGTGTCTGTAAGTGATTTGGGAAAATTGTCATACTGACTTTTCATTAGAACTAAGGAGCGTGTTCATTACATGTTAATTACACTATCACAGTAATCCAGGTAATAATCCCTGGAAAAGACTATAAAATCAAAATAATCCTTTCATTTTCCCAGCATGCAGGTGTGTAAGAGATGTCAGAGGATATGTGGGCATCATCACCTGTATCTGGTAGCATTTCAGGGGACACCGGAAGAGCTTGGCTTCTGGAAGTGGCATGTCCTGTTTCCTGTCAGATGTCCTTTGGTGTGAGTGGTCCCAGGTTGTGCTGTGCAGCATTTGCATGTGTGGCCTGTGGAAGAGGAGAAATCAGCTACAGACAGGGACTATCCAACCTCCTTCCTGCCCAGCTGGCAGGTGATGTGATTCCTACTGGCAAATACATGGTTGTTGTCATCTTCTCTTCCTCAAGCAGCAGCAGAGGTTTGCAGGGCTGTAAATCACTTCAGAGAGTGCAGATAATGAAGCCAGGTCCCTTGGGGACATCAGACTGGTACTTTATAGATGTGGTCAAGCAATGATCTATCACAAACAAGCGGTTGGTTATATTTAGGTAGGTTGTTTCCTTTTCCATGTGCAGCTTCACCTTGTCCTGAGATACAGCCTGGGACGTATGGTGGCCAGACCAGCATGGTTGAGAGTTTGTTTTCCATTTTAATGTTGCCCTCAGGGTGCTGGGAGGTCTGATTTTTACCATTTCCTGTAGCAGGAGGCAGATGGCCCTCAGTTTCCTTCTCACCTAAACTTTCTTCTGCAGGTGAATGAGAATCAAATCTGGCCAGTTTCTGTATTATTTCAATTGTTGTTGTCTAACCTAACAATGGAAATGGAAAATGGGTTAAAAAGACCTTTCTGATGCAGGTGCCTAAGTTGGCCATGGCGAAATTGTATCAAGTTTTGCTTTTTCTGGGATGACATCTCTGGGGACACGGAGCTGCTCCTGTGAACAAGGATGGTGACTGACCTCAAATGAGCTCTGAAGGTCACAGGTTCAAGAAAAGATGAGCCACCTCACGTGGCCCAAGCTACAGGGCACTATTCCATGAGCTGTGGGAACAGGAGGCTGCGCAGATTCACGCAGACCAGGTGGGGAGAACCAGTCCAGCAGTGTTGAATTGGTGATATCCCAGGTCCTGAGATGGTCTTTACGTCCTTCGCTCCAACACAGAACACCGCTGTGCTCTTCTGTGCTCCTGGGAGCTTAGCTGGCTGGTGCATGTCCATCACACCTGCACTGCCATGGCATCAGTTTCTCCTGAACAATCTGAAATGCCCTTGTGCCACCTGCCTGTTTCCATGATCTGACCGAGAAGACTCAGCTAGAAATAGCCTGAATTTTCTTCCGTATGTGGTGATTCAAAAGGGTATTTTGTAGCTGAGTACAGAGCCTTTTTTGGGTTTCAAACCACAAAATAAATTGTTTGAAAACATGTCTGAAGTACTGGGCTGTTGTCTAGAGATGTGATTGAGAGGTGCTGTCTTTCCTTGTGGAAGAACTGCCTTGTAGGCAGAAGAATTTGGCTTGTTTTTCCAGCTTTTTCAAGGTCATGTTGCTGGCATGGGACAGGGAACAGGTGCTGTAATGGAGTAATTAATCTTGGAAATACAGTTTAAGATAGCACCTAAAGGGGATCTGTGGTTGAGGGAGGCAGGGTTTCAGCAAAGGATTCTTAGAGCTCAGCCTGTATTTAAGTGAAGATTTAGTGGTGAGGGAGGATTGAGACGGGAGGTTAGTGCCTCTCAGAGGACAAAGAGGCTCGGCAGCATCTCTGACTTCTCCCATGGTTTGGAGGCAAGTCCTGCATGGGGCTTATTTTAGATGATGGTATTAAAACTAATAGGGTGGGAAAAAGTGGCGTCTCTGCTCAGTGAGGTTACTGCTTGTGCAATAAGTGCGGGAGTTCAGTGAAGAAATGTGCCAGCTGTGATTAGTCCAGGGCCACGCAGTGCAGGATAAAGGAATGTTATCATCATGGTGTGCTTCCCTTGGCTACAGGTCTCTGTACCTGTGTGGCATCTCTGCTTTGTTTTAAAAGATAAACTTAGCTCCGAAGTCCAGATGAGTGTGAGAGGTAGAATAAACTGCTTTCTCCTTCAGCTCCAGGGACTGGAGCTGATCATCACTTCTTGTTCAGTGTTTCCTTGCAGGACGTTGGCTTCAGTTTCTCCCATTGCTAATCAAGGGAGTCTGTAAGGTGTTTTCTAATCTCTCGGCACCAAAGTGTTGCTATATCACAGTTTTGGTTCTTAAGGAACCTTTAGGCTTCTCTCTGCAGTGTCGCTAATTTTTAAGTCATTCTAGGATGGGAAATACAGTTTCATGGAACTGCACATACATCCTATAGCTTCTGCTGCTGGAGTCAGTGAATTCAAGGATGTCTTAGGAAATGCAGTTGCAGTGTTTGGGTAATCCAGTATCTAATAAGGCCCAAGTTCTGAAGCTTTTTCTGTGGACAGGGATGAGCGACTTCACTCCCATGTGGATTCCTTTGTGTTGTGCTGCACAACTGAGCTAGTGCTTCATTATTTTCCTCATTGAGGGACCATGTGTGGATAGGTCTTCTATGACTTTATCATAACTGTGGAGAAATTCAGGGTCTTTGAATCCTTTGTTAAGTGGGATTGATGCCAACTTGATGTTGTGGTCAACAAGCTGGTGGGAATGGATGGCATGCAGAGGGACCTGGAGAGGTGGGACTGTGGGAAACTCATGGAGCTCAACAGGGCCAAGTGCAAAGTCCTGCCCCTGGGTCAGGGCCATCCCAAGCACAAGCACAGGCTGGCTGGAGAAGGGATTGAGTACAGCCCTGGCAGCCCCAAAATCCCAGTGCCCTGGACTGATTCCCCAGCTTGGGCAACAGGGCACGGAGAGATTCTGCCCCTCTGCCCCACTCAGGTGAGACCCCACCTGCAGAGCTGCCTCCAGCTCAAGGGTCCCAGCAAAGAAAGGATGTGGAGGAAACACAGGAAAGGGTAGAAACTTCTGAAACAGAAGTGTCAACACATAAGTCTAATGCCTTGAGGAATGCAGCAAAATCCTTCTTTTTGTTAACCACAAGCCTTCACTCTTGTCCATACTAGGGGGTATTTATAGTTTTAGTGGTGTGTGCCTTGCCTTTCCTTCCTAATGGATTGCTGGACCACGAGTGGGTGGAAGATTTGTTTGTTTTGGCACAATGCTCCCTTTACACAGGCACGTCTGAGTTTAGAGCAAACGTACCCAGACCGTGAACTGTGCAAAGTCCTCAACATGAGGGAAAGGAGAGAAGCAGGAAGAGTTGTCATGTCAAATTACCTCTGTGAAATGGAACCATCTCTTCAGCTTATTTCCCTGCTGGTTTACAGGCTGCTTCCTTGAGCTGACATTGCTCCATCGGATGCACCGTGAGCCTGAGCGTTTGTGTCAGCGCTGCCTGCTCCTGCCACTTGCCCTCACTGGATGTGCCATGGGTTGGGAATCCAGTATCCCTCCTTTAGGGCACTGAGCAGCTCCAGTGGTGATGCTCTTCTGGCACAAATTGTAATGGAAGTAACCAAAACAGCAAGGTGACCTCAGAAAGGGGAGCTCAGGTGTTCACTCACTGTTGAAGCGCCTTTGATTGACCTGTCAGATAAGCATCAGGTGGTGACACAGTGCTGAGATGCACAGAAAGGGTTATCAGTGGCAGTGGCAGAAGCTGACATGGATTAAATCCACTGTCATGACCTTAACACAGCAGCATTTCTAAATATCTGGCTTAATAATGAAAATAAATGTGCTGTGGAAGCTGGATGTGGCTTTGGAGTTATTGCTTGTGGCTTGAAAAATCATAGCTTATGGAATATCCTGAGTTGGAAGGGACCCACGGGGATCATCAGGTCCAACACCTGGCCCTCCACAGGACACCTCAATAACCCCATGTCTCTGAGAGCATTGTCCAAACACTCCTTGAGCTGTGGCAGCCTTGGGGCTGTGACCATTCCCTGGGGAGCCTGTTCAGTGCCCGACCACCCTCTGAGGGAAGCATTTTTTCCTAATATCCAACCTAACCCACTCCCTACCACAGCTCCACGGTATTTTTCTTGGTATGCAGGGATTTTGGGGATTGCAGATGTCCTTGCAGGCATTAACACCCTCTTGGGCACATTGTCCATCACCTAGTGCAGAGGCAGGTGATGCCTGACCACCCCTGATTTTCAACCTGTGTTCAGAAGAGCCAGGAAGAGATGGTGATGTCTCAACCAGGCTGATCCTTCACAAATTTAATTTTGTCCCTTTACTGTGAGCTTGAGGGGGGAAATTTGATGACCTTGGTGATGCCCATGTGAGAGCTGGATGGATACTGGCAGAAGACATCTCTGAAACTTCTCCAGACTGTCACTGTGAGAAATCAGAGCGTGTTTGTTGCCGTCTGTGGTGCTGCACATGCCACCCAGACGTGTTTTGGTGTGTAGGATGGCTTTACAGGAATGCCAGTGCTGAGACTCCATCTCTACTGATGCTGCTCCACCTGGACCACATGGACCTCATCTTGGCATCATTTTGCAAAGAAGCTGCACCTGTGAAAGCACAGGTAGAAAAATGACGGGTGTGGGATGGTGCTTCCTATACACCTGGAAGAAGCTAAAATACCCATCCAGTGTGTGAAGACTTTTAAGGAGCTGACAGCTTCAAATTTGAGGAAGAAAAAAACTCAGAAAACCAACCAACAGCACAAACCTTCAAGTATTATGATTTTTTAAAACCATGTGGCTGCTCTTGAAGTGTTGGTGGCTCCTGCTTGGCTTCCCTCTGTGGGTGGGTGCCACGGGCCACTTCCTTGCCAGATTGAGGAAGGAACTCGGCACAAACATTTACTTTCTGTGAACAAACGCAACTGTCTGACTGCGTATCTTGGGATTATGGTGCCTAATTGCCCTGCTGAGGAAGTGCAGATTTTCATGGAGCTGGTGGTGTTTGTGTGGGTGTAGCCACCAGCACAGAAGTAGACCAGTAACCAAGACTGGACCTTGCACTGGGGAGGAGGCGGCTCAACTGCCAGCAAACGGAGTGACCTTTGCTTCATTTAGAAATAAATAAAGAAAAATAAATTGTAGCAAATGAAAATTTAAAAGGCAAGAGACAGGATCTAAATGTGTTCTGGCCTGCCTGCCAGGGGGTTGTGCTTCTCCAGTGGGTATTTTGCTTGGTCTGGATGTAATTCCTGGCACCTTTCAGTCGCACAGGTAATCCAAATTGGTCTGACGGCTGAACTGCTTCATCAGGACACAAAGTTGGGAGATAGGGGAGATTTAGGGAGTCCTGCATCTCAGAGAGGAAGGAAATGTTGGCTCTTTATGTGCCATGAGGATGCTGCCCTGTGGGATAGGTGGGTTTTGGGGTGGGACAGCTTGTTTTGGGGCTGCAGTGTTGACATAATGGAGTTTTTATGATCCCATACCAGGAAGGGGAGACAAACTGCTGCAGGAAGTTTCAGGCTTTGAGTGTAACAGTGCTTTAAATATCAAACCGTGGCACTTTTTAATGGACATGATCTATCCCAATAAAAACCTTCCTCTCCCACAACAGAGGTGGCAAGGAATCAGGGTGCTGGCAACAGCATTGGGTTGCTTAGGCTGAAGCACTGCTTTTATTAAGCCTAAATGAGCAGGATTTATTACTCAGGGGTTGTGGTTCTTACCTTTCCAGCTCCCTTGTACTCTAACCCTCTTAGGCAGGTGAGTGGCCAGTCACCCCTGTCTGACAGCAATTTGCCTCCAAAAAAGCAGTCCATTAAAGTCTGGGGCAGATTTCTCTCCCTATGTAGGTCTCAGGTATGTAGTTTCCTCTTTAAGACATGGTTTAGTTGCAAAAAAAATATGTGGGTGATGTCAGTCAAATTCCTGCCAAATGTCTCATGATATGAAGAGACAGCATGGTCCACTCCTCTCTCCATGGCAGCTGGAAAAGGCAGTATTTTCATGTGAGAAGATGAAGCTCAGGCATTAAAAGGAAAAAGCGTGTTCATTAAATCATGGAGTATCATGTTTTCTTGTATTCTCCCTTAATACACTCCATCTCTCTCCTGTTGGCACCACCATTACTATTTTTTTAAGAAGTGCTGCTGTTCCAGCTCTTACACCACCATGTTTCCAGTTTATTACCCAGCTCTTACAAGGGGTTTTTAGTAATGAGCAACCTTGAATGAAGTCTGTTGGGCACCATCAGGAGTCTGTGGGATGGAGTGACACAGACTTGACAGAGTTGTCTTCCCTATTTGCTCTGGGGCGTTTGGGTTTTGCCTGCCAGGCCAGGTTCAGCTGCACAGAGTGTACTTGAGACTTCTACCCACCTCTGCTGTTCTTGAGCATGTTCCCTTCTTATCTTTTCATCCTCTCTTCATATGAGGCTGTGTGGTGGTGAAGAACAGCTGCTTGAGTTACTATGGGATCGTACTTGGGATCACAGAAGGACATGGATGCACAGTCTCCTACAGCCACCGGAGCTTTGGCTAGTGTCTGTTGTTCATCCCTGCAGGACACAGCTGGGCCAGGCTGAATCATGCCCACTTCGTGGTGCGTTTGGCACTCGCTGACTAAATCATCTCACAGAATTAGGCACTTGTATGAAAATCCTTTTCTGAAGGCACCTGCTTCTGGTACGCCTCCCTAACTTCATTGCTGTGGCATGGAAGTGGAATTTTCTCTAAGGCTTTGCTGCTCTATGGTGAACACTTGGGCGCTAAGAAAGCCCTTCCACCCATGTTTAGAGCTCAGTGCTATGAGAGTCCAGGTGTTTTCCTATCTCCTGAGCCATCAGGAGGCTGATCCGGAATCTGACCAGTGGTGTCTGAGGATCATTTAGGAGTTGATATGAGACTTAGCAGAAGTTTGGTATCATTTTGAGCTGAGTCAACAAAGAAACCGTTCTGCTTGTTTGTCCTCAGCTTTTGGAAGTGCTCTAGGTATTGGTGGGACAGAGAGGAGACAACCTGTTCCCATCAGGTAACCACAAGCCAAGCGTGGGGACCTGAAGCTTTCTTAAGTTGGGAATACGAAGACCCTTCATCTGAATCCCGCCTCACTGCTGTTCTGTTATGACACTTTTTATGGATACTGGATAGCACTCGACTGGAATGTGTCTTTTCATAGGGGAAACACATACCTGTGGTGTGCTGGTTTCACCTTGGGACAGGGCCAAAAGCCCCTCAGCACCTCAGGGCTCCCTGTTAGCCCAAGCTGGGTTCCTCTAGCACAGCTTCTACCCACCATTGCCATCAAGGTGTCTTCAGTTTTCTTTGACCTATCTCCTCAACTTTACAAGGACTTTTCTTCTGGTGAGAGGCTTTTCCCCATCCCACACACACTGTAAAAGCTGCCTTGGCTCTAAACTTGGTACTTGTGTTCCTTTCTGAAGCAGAAGAAAGCTCTTCATGGTTTGGAGACTACCAAGGTTTTCAGGGGTGGGAGAGGTTGTGTTTAGCTGCCAAGTTCACCAGTCTCTTCAAACTGTCTGAGCCTGTTTGCAATTTATCCTCTGGGCTGCTTTTCCTTGCCAGACAGAGCACAGATAAAACAGTCGTAGATGATTGAAGTGCATCTGTGTTAAATTATGTTGTAATTTTCTAAAAGTGATGTAGCTGCCAGTGATCCAAGGCTGCTCTAGAGCCTGAGCTCCCATGGTGGTCTTGTCAAGGACTTTGATGCCATGTACTGCAAACTACATCCATCAACCACCTTGGATGCACCTGAATCCATGTGCTGTGGCTTATTCCTTGATGATGGATGCACATGGTTGTCTAGAAGTCATTTTTGCCCCTTTCTTCTTCCAGTCCCTTGCCTGGAAGGAAGGGGATGGTATAGGGACATCTGCACCTCTCTTTTTGCTCTTAAACAACCTGGTATTTTAAGATTTATGGTGCCTGGATATCAGAGAGGAGAACTTCTGCAGGGTCTGTTGTAGACCTTTTGCTGCTGGCAGGTTTATCCTCATTTCCTCTGTAACATCCCCATAAATACCTATTCCTGCTGAAACCTGATCTTATGTGGCTTTACACAGCCTGTTTGTGAGCAGAGATGGCATCCTGACCACCAGGCTCTTTGGGAAGCTTTTCAAAGATCGGACTTGATGATCTCGGAGGTGTTTTCCAACCTCAGTGATTCTAAACACTGGATTGTAAAAATGGGGTCAGTTGCTATACTGTCAGGAGGTTAATCCCAAAAATGCTGTGGGGTGTGAGAGTCCCCTCCAGGCAGGGACAGCAGGATGCAGGATCCCCGGTGTGAGAGTCCCCTCCAGGCAGGGACAGCAGGATGCAGGATCCCCAGTGTGAGAGTCCCCTCCAGGCAGGGACAGCAGGATGCAGGACCCCCAGGATGCAGGGAATGCAGCCCTGGTGCTGGTGGGTGTATGGACTGAGCACCTGCACGGATCACAAGGATGTGCCACTCACAGCCAGGCATTGGCACTCACATGGGCTTTCTGCACAGGGATGTGAGTTTGATGTCTGCTCAAGACCCAGAAGATACAGGGAAGCTGATCTGGCAGTTGCACTTCTGCTTTTTCTCTGCCCAGCCTAAAAAAAAAAAACCAAAAATATGTAGAGCTCATGTTTCATGAAGGGATTTTTTCATTTTATTCCAGCATTCAACCATTCCTTTACTGCTCCAGCATAATCTACCTCTTCATAAACAGCACTAACCCTCCTTTTCTGGCAAATTATGGTCTCTGGTCCTTTTTACATCTATAGGAATGTGCATCCGTGCTGCTGGCACACGTGTGGTTGGGACTGAGTTGGGAGAGAGAAGTCGATGAATTGATCTCACATCACACAAATTACTTCCCTGGAAAATGTTCTATGCTTTGTTTTGACTCTGCTTTGTTTTGACTCTGCTCATGTGGAAGAACTAAATTACCAACCAAATTAGTTTTTCTCTTCCAAGCATTCCTGGCTTTCGTGCTGAGCTTCCATAGAAGGGGTTGGGAGCAAAGTTCAGGAATGAACTTAGAGAACGGGTGCTTGAATCAGTCTCAGTGAAATGATCAACTGAGATCACTTGGGAAAGTAACTTGCCGATGTATTTAGTTGGGGATTATACAATTAACGTGTTTTAGCATGTTCACAAGGTCTTCAAGGAAAAGAGCTCTTGGAAGTTCACTTCCCTCAGATGGAAAAAGGCACGAGTTCGTTTGGATTCATCCCTGTTTGTAAAAACTGTGATTGAAGGATGCAAACTTGACCATCCTGGGCATTCATGAGTGTAGTGATCCACAGTTGTCCAACCTTCTCTCTTCCCAGCAATATGGACTTCAATACTGTTTGTATATCTCCTTATTTTCTGCTTGTGAAGCAGTGAACAAAACTAACTGCACAAGCTGAAGATTAAATTGTTAGGCCAAGTGATTCAACAGAAGCAATTTGTAATGTTTGAAAGGCATCTGCAGCCTCCAAGGTTGGGAAGAATCTCCCAAGTGAGGGGCATCTGACATGACATGCACCTGCTTGCTGTAGTTGTCAGCCAGCTTTGTCACTGCTGTTCCCAGCTGTAAATTGCAACAGAGAATTTTGACCTACTTTTTTCAGTTTTTCTCTTGTTTTGCACAACATTGAGGACACTGAAACCAGGTCAGTGTAGTGCTGGTTGGGGAAACACAGATAAATGCTGATCTCTGTGTGGAGGTGCTGCTGGGGTATGGAGGGGAGTTGGAATACATCCAGTGGAAGCTCCTCGAAGTAACCAGAAAGGTCTTGAGTGGCAGATGAAAAGGCTAAAAAAAACCCAAAAAGGATGTTTCTCATGTCTGAGTGGGGAAAGCATTTGACCTTCCATCCTCCCTTCCTTGAGTTGGGTAATAGCCAAGCACCAGAGCAGGACCCCTCTTCCAGGTAACACCAAGAGTGTGGATCTGCTGGAGGGCAGGAAGACTCTGCAAAGGGATCTGGACAGGCTGGATCCATGGGACAAGGCCAGTGGTGTGAGGGTCAATAGAGCCAAATGCCAGGTCCAGCTCTTGAGTCACAACAATGCCGTGGAACACTCTAGGCTTGGAGCTGGTGTCTGGGAGTCTGCCTTGTGGGAAAGGACCTGGGGGTGATGGACATCATGAGCCCAGGTGGCCAAAAAACAGCACTGTTCTGGCTTGTGTCAGCAACAGTGTGGCCAGCAGGACCAGGGTGAGGATTGAGCACCTGTGCTGGGCACTGCTGAGGCCACACCTGGAATCCTGAGGGCAGTTCTGGACCTCTCACAGCAAGAAAGACATTGAGGGGCTGGAGGGTGTCCAGGGAAGGGAACTGGGCTATGGAAGGGGCTGGAGCACCAGGAGCAGCTGAAGGAGCTGGGGAGGCTCAGCCTGAAGAAAAGGAGGCTCAGGGGGGACCTTCTGGCTCTCCACAACTCCCTGACAGGAGGGGGCAGCTGAGGAGGGGGGGTCAGGCTCTGCTCCAAGGGAACAAACAACAGGGCAAGAGGAAACGGCCTCAAGCTGTGCCAGGTGAGGGTTAGTTTGGATATTGGGGAAAAGTTCTTCATAAGAAAGGGTTGTCAAAGATTGGAACAGGCTGCCCAGTGCCATGCTGGAGTCATCATCTCTGGAAGTGTTCAAAAGATGCATGGATGTGGCCCTTGGGGACATGGTTAGTGGTGGCCTTGGCAGTGCTCGGTTAAGGGTTGGACTTGATGACCTTACAGAGCTTTTCCAACTTTATGGATTCTGTGATTCTAAGATAGTATATTTGGTAATCTGTTCTTCTGTCTCCTCAGGAGCAGGGCAAATCTCAAAACTCTTATTTTCTCATTATTAGAACAGTGACTTTGCCAGGAGTAAGTAACGGGATGGCTGCAGAAGAAGAAAATTTTGTTGTGGCCAGTTGGAAGGACAGAAGCCGGATAAGAAATGCAGTGTCAAGAAAGTGGGGAGATAAAGGCAGTTGGATGAGAAGGCTTGAAGGGATGTGAAGCCAGTGGACATGTGTGTCCATGCAGAAGAGAACAAAGATGTAAATGAAGGCTTTACTAATTGCCCTTTAATAAAGGCGGAACATTGATGCCTTGGAAGCTGCTAATGCACACAATGAGGCAGAGCATACAAAGTGAGCTTGGTCCTCTAAACTTAGGGGTGTAAGTTCATAAAATGAGTTGGCAGATGCTAAAAACGTGAGCAAACACGTTGTGTATGTCCTGGTTTCAAAATGTTCCTCCTTACCTGCAGCCTGGCTGCTCTCCCTTTTCCAGAGGGTGAGTGCTTTGTCCCAATCTGTGGCAAAGCCAGAGAAGTTCCCTGCTGCTGAAGGCTCTACTTTTTACTCAGTGTGAAGGTGGAAGCTGGTGAGCTCATATCTGTGTGTTTATAACATGTCAGTTGAGAGCCCTGGGGGATTTTCTAGTCTTTGAAGTCATGTGGGAAGTAGCAGATCTTGTCTGGAAAGAGCTTTCCACATCAGGAGACTAACCCAGACATATTACGCAGGCACGTGGGGTGGATGTTGGAAAACCCAGTGGGAAGGCATGTGCCTTGTCCTAAAGCAATGATCTTGGAGCTGCTTTGGGGAATTGTGGTCCTGTGTCTGTAGAGAGCGGGGTGATTTCACCCATCCCAACACAAAATGGGGCTTTCTTGGAGGTCTCTTCTTAAAAGAATTAAAAAGTAATTATGGGGCTGAATTCCTGCTTTTTGGGGTGTTGCTTTATCCACCAGGCATTTGCAGTTTTATTTCTGACATGTAGTGACTCCTGCAGGGATCAAAGCCACACACAGACCTGGACCAGGCCTGCTTGCTTCAGTTTGAAGAAGGAGGGGTTCATTGACTATTTCAGTTTGGACAGATTTCTGAAATTGTGCCACAAACCAACTTTGACAAAACTTGTTCCTATCATGGAAGGGCCTCCACAGTAACTGAAGGAAGTCAAAGAAGTTTTGAGTTCACAGGAAGCGAGCTTTTCCTTTGAAAAGGGGGAACAAGGATGGCTTTGGCTTCTTTGCACCAACCTCTCCTTTGCAATGTCCTTTCCTTCATCTGAAGGGCTGCCCTGAAAAATTGTGTGGCTGTGAGCAGTGTCTGTGTGCCATTTATTTACACTGGATTATGGATACCAACACAAACAGCAGCTGCCTTCCAGGGCTGCCTGGAATTGTTACAGTCCAGGCTGGACCTGGCTTGGAGGAACCTGGTCTAGTGAAAGGTATCCCTGCCCATGGCAAGGGGTGGAACAAGATGAGCTTAAAGGTCCCTTCCAGCCTAAACCATTCCATGATTTAACACCACCTGGAAGCTGGTTTCTAGCCATAGTGCTGGGGGTTTAAAAGTGGAGGAGAGGTCCAAATGTTTGGAAGCGTGGAGGATACAGTGCTTTTGTTTTTTACTTAGCTAACTGTGCTGCAAGTAATTTCCTTTCAAGCCTGTGTCTTTCATTAAATAACTGTTCCTGTGTCTCCCACTGTATTGTAGTGAAATCAATCCTTGCATTGGGCTGATTCACCATTAGGGAAATATCTTCATGCAGCTCTGTTCAAATGGAAGTAACTTTGAGGAGCAATCTTGCTGAGTGGGTGGAAAGGTAGGAAGGAATCATTATAAAAAATTTTGAATCATGGCAGGATGTCATCCTGGTGTTCTGAGCAGCCTTTAAATATTAATATGACTGACAGTCTGGTCTTCATTCTTTTGCCACTTCCCCTCCAATGCCGAGTGCTGTGCTGGTCCTCAAAGGTCATATTTGATGCCATATTTACTGCTTACACATTTAATAGGTGGTAATGATGATGTAAGATCTTTGTGTGACCCGGTGTGCCAGCAGCTGGGCTCTGCTCCTCGGCTTGACTGTGATAAAGAGCTTCTTAGAGGCATGGTTCACTTATCCATCACTGCTCTGAATTCCTGTTTGCAGGAGGCTTTCAGCTGCGGGAGGATGGTTCGTGTTTGCAGACTGTCAGGGCTGACCTTTCCATCCTTCTCCCCAGGGGGACCTGATCCAGATGGGGAGCAGGGAAAGGACGGAGGCGTAGGAGCTCATAATCCTTAACATCTTATTTTGCGAGCCAGAAAATGTGTGGTGGAACTTGTGCTTAATTTGCCTGAGGATAATGGAGTTGCTTGTCCCATCTGAGATGTGCTGAGCAAGGTATAAACTGGGCAGGGTTTGTGCTCTTGCTGGAGATTTCTTTCTGTTTCCATTTCTGAGGTTGTAGGTAGTTCTTGGTCATAAATTATTCAGTCTTGATTAAAATAATGACTTTGGTCTCCAGAGGAAAAAAATTCTTCTCTGGCTTTGGTGGGATCGAGTGTGTTTTCCAAAGTGTTACTGGTTTTTTATTCATAGAATTCCTGTGTCCTGCTCATCTTTCTTAGTGATCCAACCCTAGGAACACTACAGCATCATGGAATCATTTAGATGGAAAAAGCCCTGTGAGATCACTGAATCCAACTATTCTCCCAGCACTGCCAAGCCCATCACTGAGCCTTGTCCCCAAGTACCAGACCCATACGTTTTATTACATGGAAGATGGTAGTTTTAACTGGAAATAAAACATTTGGCTGGAATGTTCTGTGTCTATTTCTCTCGCTATAGGAGAGATGGACCAAAAAGACAGACCAAAACTTCCCATGCTTCACTTTTATCTTCCCAAACTTTTATCAGAAAGACCTGTGTGAGTAAATCCACCAACTACTAGAAGTCATTCTCATATTTGGTTTGAGTTCAGCAGTAAAACTCCGTAGTTTCACTGATGGTTCTTTTTCATGTTGTTTGTTTTGAAACCAGTCTCTCCTCTCGGGACAGCCTGGGGTGGGGTCCAGTCAAAGTGATTTTCTGGTATCTGATAGAGCCTCATCACTGCTTCTGCCAACTGGTTTCACAGGGCAAACACAACCCTGCTGTGTCTGTGCCAAGCATGGCAGCTGAGAGTATGTGGGGATGTCTGTGATGAAAAACTAGTTCAACCAGTTCATTGGTAACGGATGCTTCCTGCATATCCATGTTCAGTTCTGAGTATTAAACCTGGAATTAATTTGAGGGACAAGTAAAGCTTGGTCATGCTAAATAATTTCTTGTACATGAACATCTCCAGCTCTTTTGTCTAGGCCAGAGATGCTGAATTGCAAATGGTGTTTCACACATTGCTTGGGAGCACGTTGGGAGCTTGTCACTTCAGTTTGTGGCCAAACTGGTGGTGTGGCTGAGACATGGAGGTTGTCAGGTGACCCAGTTGTCACTTCCTGGATATTGTCAGACCTCCTGGATATGCTGCAGAAATGCTGTGTGACATTTGCTGCGGGGATCCACAACTGTTCCAAGTGACAAGGAGAATTCCAGTACCTAAAGGGGTCCTACAGGAAGGCTGAGGAGGGACTTGTTGCAAGAACAAGAAGTGATAGGACAAGGGGGCTTTAAGCTGAAAGGATGTGTTTAGATTGGATATTAGGGAGAAATTCTTCCCTGGGAGGGTGGTGAGGCCTTGGCACAGGTTGCCCAGGGAAGCTGTGGCTGCCCTGGAAGTGTCCAAGGCCTGGCTGGACAGGGCTTGGAGCAACCTGGTCTAGTGGAAAGTATCCCTGTCCATGGCAGGGGGTGGAATGAGATGAGATGAGATGAGCTTTAAGGTCCCTTCCATCCAAACCATTTGGGGATTTCTTTGATTCTATAAATACTCAAAAACTGGGATTTCTAACAGGTAGTTCCCTGCATTTTCCAGATCCAGCATGAGTGACTTCTGCCTTCTATTTGGGTGCCTTAGGTCAAATGAAGTCTCCAGAAACAGAAGTGTTCCACAGCAGGACTCCAGGGAAAGCCTAGTCAGATTTCAGAAGGGCTCATGCTTCTGTTCTGTGTGGATGGATAATAATCCTTGTCTTTTATTTTTGGGTAGATGGAAGTAGGTAGCTTAGCCTCATCCTCTGGTGGACCAGAGGATCATCATTGAATGGGCCAGTGCCGGGTTAATGGTTGGACTCGATCATCTTGGAGGTCTTTTCCGACCTTAATGATTTCATGGCAAAATGAACAGAAGGAGCTCTTGCTAAGCCCTCTACAGAGGTATTACTGCAGGAGAACTGAGCCAGTTGCCTGAGTAAAGTAACTTCTGAGCCCTCGTTTACATGGTTGTGTTTTTGGGTGTCCTTCCACAGGACTCTTGGTTGGGTGGTCTCATTGAGCACTTCTGTGATTGCTTTGGAGGCATCAGAAGTAGGACACAAACCTTGTTGGTGAAATTATACAGGAGCTGTTCTATTCACATCTGGAAAATCTGAATGCAGCAGTGTTCCTGTAGGGCTACAGTCCAGTACCTTTATATCCTGGGATATGGGGGGTAGTTCCAGGTGTGTTTATTCTAATTCTTGCTTGAGAACTGCACCCCAAGAGTGCCTAATAGCATCTCCTGATGCAGCACTTGTGCAGACAGGACATCCTGCAACCTTTCCCTTTATCATGCTGATTTCTTGGGAAGTGAGGGGAAGCTCAAGCACCACGCTGGTACCTCTGGACTGTGCTTGTGGGGCAGGACCTCCTGGGTCCTTGCAGCTCCTGCCAGTCTCCTTTGGTCATGTTCCTGAGCACAGAAGAACCGTTTGGCTTAGAAGGGTTGAGAAGCATCTATGTTTTGTCCCCTTTTGACTGAGTTATCAGCTTTCTGAAAATGGTTAATCGTGCTTTAGCTCCTCATTTTGGTCATCTCTATAGGAGAGCAGCTTGAATTAGCAAATATATCTGAGGTCACTTTGAAGTTGGACTTCAATGATCCTTGTGGGTGCCTTCCACCTTAGATTATTCAGGATAATCTAAATCAACTTTAAAAGAGGTAAAAGCATGGAGAATTTTATTTGAGTACTACAAAATTTTCTTCTCTTGGCACCTTTCATTGGCCCCTTTGTATTTTTTGTCTGGCTTTTGTGTAGTACTTGTTAAATGTATGAAGTGAGGAAAAACCAAACCTACACTTCACAGGGGCTTTAAAGGTGTGGTGTGGTTTCCTCGCATTGTCCACCTGACGTGGTTACTGCGTGTGGTGTCAGTGCTGATAACTCCAGTGGAATCATAGAATTGCAGACTGGTTTGGATTGGAAGGCACCTTAAAGCTCAGCAGGATCCACCCACAGCCATGGGCAGGTACACTTCCCACTAGACAGGTTGCTCCAAGCCCCATCCAACCTGGCCTGAGACTCTTCCAGGGATGAGACAAGTAGCAACAGTGGATGGGCAGCACTTTTATTTCTTCATGACATCAGGGCTTTTTATCAGAAAGTTATTAAGAAAATGATGAAGTTTTCATATAGCTATTAAATGCTTCGAGGCCAGGAAAGTTCTGGACATTCGCCCTGTTGTGCCTTTCTCACCTGGTATTTTAAAATAATGATTTTTATTTCATATATCTCTTTTTTCCCCAGGTAAGGAACCAAAAGCAACCTGCCTTTATTGAATTCTCAAGGACACAGTCGACCCTTTGGTACATTATCAAGATGCATTAGGAAACTGGATCTGGTGCCAAAAGAACTCCATGAGTTTCCATGACTCTCTTGAACTCCAACGCAGATACTTTTGGATATAAATTTCTGTTCTAAGGAGAAGAGTGTGTACTCCAACTCCTTTCTGCCAGCTTGCTGGCAGAGGTCTTTCACTAAGATCATGGACCATCCTAATAGGGATAAGGATGAAAGGCAGCGGACGACGAAAGGAATGCCGGGAAGGAGTGGGCACGGTTCTCGGCCAAGCTCATCGACGTCTTCTGGTGTTCTTATGGTGGGACCCAACTTCAGAGTGGGCAAGAAGATTGGGTGTGGGAACTTTGGAGAACTCAGACTAGGTAAGAAGCAAGCATTTTAATGGCCTGCATTATGCAAATTAGCATTTCACCACTGGAATATAAATACATAAAAACTTACCCTGGCTTGAGAAACATGTGCGCTGTCTAGTTTCCCAAGTGTTGAGCTGCCTTACCTGAAGCTTCTGACACAGAAGATGTAACTCTTAGCATGATTTTGATTTACATAAAGTCAAAGGGAATACACTGGAGAGGCCAAAGATGCAAAGTTTGAACAATCTCAACAAATGATGACTGTTCACAACGCTGAATGTCTTGCCTAAGGTGAAAAAAAAATCTTCTTAACTGTGAATTGCTAAATATTGCTCTCAGTTTTTTGTTTGTAAGCTAGAATACCCATTTAAAGGGATGGGTGAGACTCTTTCCCAGCACTCAGACTCAATTCCATGTCCTTCTCCAACCTCACTGCCCTAATTTCAGCCCCATCACTCTCTCCCTGCCCTGTCTGTGTGTTGGACTTGCTGGCGAGGAGCAGGATGTGCCAAGTGGCCATCTGGCTCCCTCAGCCGGCCCGGCAGTCCCACATTTGTTCATGGTCTGTTGGTTTCCTAACCACGTCTTGCAGCTGGTTGCCCAAACAGATGGTTCCACTGATGCATTGTTTGTTTAGGACTACTTAGGAGACCAGTGCAGAGCAGTGCACTGGGCTCTGAAGTCATCCTAAAAAAACAATGGTTGTGTTTTAAATGAGGTGGGGGAAGCAGCCAGTGTTGCTTCACATAACTCAAGGGTCTTGACGCTACTGATGGTGTCTTAAGATCTGTGATCTTAAATGAATCTGTGTAATTTCCCACTCTGAGGTTGGGTTATTGCATCAGTACATGTGCTGCTGTTCCCTGGTGTGAAGATCAACCAGCACACTTCTGGTATGTCTTAGTAAATGGGTATGTTGGTTTCAGCATTGCATCAGAGAAGTTTTATTGATTCACCCGAGCAGAGATAACACTCCTAAGGTGGAGAGAAACCAAGGGCAAGGGTGGAAACTCCCACCTTCGTGCACATGAGTATAATTGGCAGCTAAAGATAAATTTGGATCCTTACAGTGACATAACATGAATTGCTCTATCGGATTCTCAAAGCACCCCCCCCC